>VXAV01006837.1:105252-124642 GCA_013399715.1 Alectura lathami | reverse complement strand
CAGGTGAGGCCTTCCAAGGGCAGAGCAGAGGGGGACGATCACCTCCCTCTCCCTGCTGGCCACCCCTCTCTTGATGCAGCCCAGGATGCCATTGGCCTTCCTGGCTGCAAGAGCGCACTGCCGACTCATGTCCAGCTTTTCATCAATCACAACGCCCAAGTCCTTCTCCGCAGGGCTGCTCTCAAGGAGTTCTTCTCCCAGTCTGTACACGCACCTGGGATTGCCCCGACCCGAGTGCAACACCTTGCACTTGGCCTTGTTGAACCTCATCAGGTTGTCGTGGGCCCACTTTTCCAGCCTGTCCAGGTCCCTCTGGATGGCATCCCTTCCTTCAGGGGTATCAACTGCACCACTCAGCTTGGTGTCATCAGCAAACTTGCTGAGGGTGCCCTCGATCCCACAGTCTAAGTCGTTGATAAAGATGTTGAAGAGCACCGGTCCCAAGACGGACCCCTGGGGGACACCACTCGTGACCGGCCTCCACCTGGACAACTTTGAATGTAGAAATGGGCTGATGGGAACTTCATGAAAGGTAAAAATACAAAGTCTTGCATCTGAGGAGGAATAAACCCATGCAGCAGTGCAGACTGTCAAGAGAAGCAGCTTTTCTGAAAAGCATCTGGTGATCCTGGATGAAGAGTAGAACACGAGCCAGCAATGTGACCTCACAGCAGGGAAGACAAACAGAATCCTGGGCTGCATTGGCAGGACTGTAGTCAGCAGGTCCAGGGAAGTGGTAGCTCTTATCTGTGTGGCAGTTGTGACACTGCATCTGGAGTTGCATGTCCGTTTTGGGGCTCTCCCATACATGAAAGATACAGACATACTAGATTGAATCCAATGGCGGCCCGTACACTACACTTAGATGAAGCACATGGTCTATAAGGAAAGGCTGCAAGAGCTAGACATCTGCTGCAAGAGCTGGACCTCTTCAGCCCTGAGAAGAGTTAAGGAGAGATATTGGTGGTGTCTGCAACAGAGGATGCAAAGAAGACAGCACCAGACTCTTCTTGGAGGTGCACAGCAATTGGATGAATATAAAATGCATAAATATATAAATATAAAATATAATAGGTTTCAAAAACTGGATTTCAAAATTCTTAGATATATATTCTGATGAATATATAGCTACAACACCAACATAAAATGACATCTAGAAGTGACCACAGATGGCAACACAAGGTCATAAAAAATAGAACTCTAAAAAACAATCTGTACTGGTAGATAGAGAGTTTCCATCATTGTCCTGGTTTCAGCTGGGACAGAGTTTATTTTCTTTGTAGTGTCTGGTATGAAGCTATGTTTTGGCTTTGGGAGAGAAACAACATTGATAACACACTGATATTCTAGTTGTTGCTGCACAGAGCCAAAGACGTGTCTGTTTCTCAGCTTCTCGTACTGCCCTGCCAGTGAGGGGGGCCGAGGGGGCACAAGGAGCTGGGAGGGGACAGAACCAGGGCAGCTGACCTTAACTGGCCAAAGTGATACTCCATACCATGTGACATCATGATAAAAACCTATAAAATTGAGAGGATTGGCTGGGGGGCAGCCGCTGCTCAGGGACTGGCTGGGCATGAGTCCGCAAGTGGTGAGCAATTATGTTGTGCATCACTTGTTTTGTAAATATACATATATAATTACATATTTTTGTCATTACTGTTATTTGTCTCTTCCTTTTGCTGTCTTAGTAAATAGTTTTTATCTCAACCTATGAGTTCTGCTTTTTTTCCTGATTCTCTCCCACATCCCACTGGGAAGGAGGGAGTAAGCGAAAGGCTGTGTGGTGCGTAGCTGCCTGCTGGGTTAAACCACAAGAACCATGTCATGTAAATCTAATGTCCTGCAGTATTTAGTGTTGAGTCCGTTGTTGTAATTGTTCCAGCAAACACCTGGGATAAATTAAAAATCTTATTTTTGTCTGGGTAGATAGAGGGTCAGAATCCAGATTCAGCCTCTGAAAATGATTGATATTGAGCCAAAGACCAAAGATGGCCAACCTGTATATGGCAAATATGCTTATTAATAATGAAACATAAAACTGAACTAAAATAATAACCATAGCGATAAGCCTGGTCAGTCAAGAAACACAGGAATTTTGTGGCGTCAGCAGTGTTTCAGCCAAAGTATGTAAGAGCAAAACAAAAAAGCGAAACGTGTCACAAAGTTGGGACATTCCTCACATGAGAAAAGAAATATCAACAAAGGCTCAAAACTCCTAACTGTACACGATGTAGATGACGCATGTTAATTCAGTCCTCTGTGAACTGGCATTCTAGCAAGACTGCTCCAAAATACTATTAAGGACACTGCAGCATATTGCAGAATGTGTTGGCAATGCCAAAAACAGAGGGAAATCAGGAACACAGCAAAAACATTAGACAGCTGCCAAATACTGATTTTCTTTAAAGGTGGGATACAAAGATACTGGGGCTTTTTAAGGGTGAGGAAAAAATGTTGAGTTTTTTTTTGCATGTCTGAGGAGGCTAAACATAGTGCTTGAAATGCATTTAATGTATGCACATTCTGTGCACAATTATACTTGGGGGAACACATTTGACAAGAAACCAATAGTAATATATCAGTGTCTGTCGAGGAGCATCTCAGTGTTACCGTGCTGCTACTCATGAGCCCTTGGATCTTCACAGTGACTGTCAACAGAGCTTTTATTTCTGTCCTCCAAAAGCACAAGTCCCTACCACTGGGAATTCAAAGGAAAAAAAAAAAAAAGAAAAAGGACAGCAAGAGCTGCAAGATGTCAAAGGTAACTCAGAAAAGAGGTAGGTCAGATCTTAGCTTCATTTTCACAGTTGCATTGTGATAGATTTCAGAAAGTTCATCAATGAAAGCAAGTGTTATGAAATTAAAAATGTGGGAACTGTATTTTAAAAAGTTCTTATCCCTGATATGGCTGGGTCACTGATCACAGAAACTATGTGGCAGCTGTTGAGTTAGAATTCAAAAGCTGAACAAAGCAGAACGCTGTCAGAGTATTTGGTTCTGAATAACCACCCAATTACACATGGTTTCAGCAATGAAATGAACTACAGAATTCCCATAGGGAGAAATGGACCAGTAAAAAGTCCCACTGGAGTTAAAGCCCTATGAATGTGGAATACAACTAAGAAAGATTTAAGTAGCTCCTCTCCATTGATTCAAATAGTGTCTGGAAGAAGCAAGAGTCAGAAATTAACTTTATTTCTGACTGGAGGTAGCTCAGAAGCATTCAATGTCTTTAATACTTTTCAGTAACATTGGAGGAGGAGACTGACCATGAAAGTATTATAGGAATTTGAGGAAAATTTTACTCCTTATAGAAATGAAAAATATGAGTGATATCTTTTAAAATCAAGAATGAAATCAAACAATGAAAGTATAAGCACTTGCGACTGATTTAAGGGCTTTTGTTCAGCTTCGCTTAGCAAACAGTTCAGGTGCTTCAAGATGTTACTGGCTGCCAGCTGTTTGCTGTGGGCTCTTTCTAAGAGGTTATCACTCTTCAGGAGAACTGACAGGAGGAAATGTATGTCCATGCACAAACTACTTCAGTATGGGAACTGTATCTTATTCAAACCCACTTTCGCTGGTGATTTAAGGTTGGCTGTCAAAGTCTTAAATCCACCAAGACAGCGTTGAACATTTACAAGGGATTTTTGTGTGTTTGTTTGGGAAGGGGAGTTCAGGGGGTGAGTCACGGGGCTGAGGGGCTAAACGAAGGCATAACTGTGAAAAGACCAGCACTTAACTAAGATCTAAGACTTAACACTCGTACGAAGACTACTTTGGAAAAAAAAAAAAAAAAAAGGAGAAGAACATTGGAGTATGTCGTCCAACAACTTTGGAAGATCTCCGAACATAGATGAGAAAACCAAACTGCCTTCCTTTTGCCAATCTCCTGCACCCTCAAGCTCAAATTTCTAGGAGAATACTCTTCATCCTGAAATATAAACTGCTTTGGAACAGGACAGATGCTGTTTTGCAGAAGGAAAGCAAATGAAACAGCTGACAGCATGGGTACGATTTGCTGACCAGGGCAGGAGCATGATGGAAAAGAGGGTGGGATCTTTCATTTCTGTATAGGTCCAGAACAACAAAACCTGTGAAGTGAGAGCATTTTCTACCAGACTAGGGTATACTTTTCTGTAGAGAAGAGTTGGAAGTATTTTTTCTGCACTTCATACAAAAGGAAAATAATGTACATTTTTCCTCCCTGTTGGGAAACATTGCTTCTGAGGATCACCATTTGAGTTGTTTCTAACAGGTGCATCACGTGGAAGTACACCTTTCTGACAGTCTAGAGGTTGTTAAGTTATACACAGAAGAAATTTTGATGTGAGAAAAATGGAGGTTGGCAAGTGATTCCTGGCTGCTTTGGAAAGGCTTNAAAAAAAAAAGTAAATTTCATATCATGGAAATAGCATACCTCATTAGGAAGCTAGCCCTACCATGCGTACAAGGAAATGAAAGTATAGCTGAGACCGCCACTTGCCTGCCTTAACAAGTCAGCAGGAGTGTGTTTTTTTCACGTTCCTCAAAACTGTATGGTCAAAACTAGAGATCACTGCGTAAGAGAGGCTAACAAATACAGAACGTTGACGAGAACAAAGAGAGGGAAACTTTGGCTTTAGTAATTAGGTGTTGAAAGTTTTAGGCTTTATTAGTCATAAGGTTATTTATGAGATGTGGATGGAACTAACCATAAACCACTTCTTGACATTGCCAAAAACACTTCACAAACACCCTTTCTACATCTTGGAGAACAAATATACATATACTTGCAGCTATAGATACAAGATTTAAGATTGAATTCACCTCTAGGAAACAATTTATTGACTGGTATGTTCTTAATAGCAGGGCTCTGCAACCAACAATTTGGGCTGGTCCAAAAAGTATTTTAAACATTTCTGAAATGCAGTTAGGCATGCCCAGATACTTAGTCCTGTGAGCTGCTACTGCATGCGTAAGACACAGGAGAGTAGCATGAGAGAGCAAAATGCGAAGGTTTCCAGAACAGATACCACACAAAAAGTACTTCAGAAGCTACAGATGGGGAACTTAAGTATTGGAAATATTAGAGATGAAAAGGAAATACTTTTAAGTTTGTTGCATATGCCAAAAAAACAGCCCAAGTCAAATGAAAGAGATCATATTGGCACCGCAGAAATTGTTGGACCCCTGAAGCAAGTTAGCCATAGGTTTGTTTATTCTGGCTGAAGAAAACTAACATTTGTCCTAGCTTGCTATTTTCAATTTCCTATGGTAGGTTCACTAGAAAACATTACAACTAAGTAGACAATTAGGCAAAACAAATTATTTTCTGATGTAGAAAAAGCTAAGCACAAGCCACAAAAGAATAGTAGATAAAGAATTTTGTGGAGAGCAGAGTAATGTAACTGCCAATCCTTGTTATCTCAAATCTAAAGTGTTGTTAGAAAACAATATCAAAATAATAAAGTACTCTAAAATAACCCACACAACCGTACTGATCTGTATTTAGATTAAATTACAGAAGGGCAATGATTAAATGTAGGTTGTCATCCGTTGACATTTTACTTGACAGGATGCTGAAAACTACTAAACCTGATGTCTGCAGTATAAAGAATGGAGTAGAGCAGGATAAAAAGCCTGATACAATCTCAAGACCCAAGAACTGCCATCACTTCAGTAATGGTCTCAGAAGACGATGTCATGCTTCTATGAGAACATCACTCCTTATGTATACGGTGGAAGGATGGGTGACCCCTTTTCACAAATGGTAGTACGAGGTACAGATTAGCAATCTTGCCAGAAAATGCTGTTGTGCTGGGGCCCCCTTTTCTGAGAAGACATCTGACACAAACCAGAACAGATGTTAACTGCTGAGCCTTAAGAGGCTGCTGGCCAGGACCAAAGGCCTTTATTGGCCTTGACCAGCCTCACTTGGGGCCTTCATCCATACCCTGCCCATGGCCAGGGGTCCCGTTTCAGCTCAGCCCTGCACACCCAGCCCTGGCCTGAACTGTGCTGGAGGTATCTCTGTACTCCGCTGGGCTTGACTTGTTCCTTGGGCGTCCTGGATTGCCTCACACCTGGCATGTTTCTTCTCACATACCTGATGATCACTGGACTGTCATGCTGAGTAACACAAAGAAATCCTTCATGTGGGTCGTCAGTTAAGCTCTTTGCTGCAGTGGAGATTTGGTGTACATGACAAATATATCTGAGCATTTTGTGTTTCAAGGGCTCACTGTTTATTTCTGTTCCTTTGAATTATCTGACTTCAAAAGTTCCAAAGTATTACTCCCTTTCAGTGTCCCCACTGAGATGCTCTAACTGTGCTTCTGTAAAAAGTGTCTGAGTTTAAATAAGGCTTGTAAGGCTTTTCTCTTCGGCAGGTAAAAGAACCATGCCCTTCTCTCCATCGCCTTCTACCTCGTGCATGGAAATCATCAGTCATCATACGGGATGGAAACAAGTTTATTTTTGGAGACCCCAAAACTGGTGAAATTTCAGTCCTATTGCTTTTAATTCTGTCCATGTCTCTGCCACTCCACTCATCTCCTTGCTGTCGTGCTTACCAGTCCTCTGAGCTTCAAGACTTCAGCTTGCTTTACTGGCCTGCCAGCACCACCTCAGGCTTTCCCCTTCCCCTCCCCACATAGACATACCACAACCAACTGCTCACGTAGGACCTCCATTGGTGCTTTGAACACCCCAAAGACCTCACCACAGGAGAGCAAGGAGGCCTCTGAAGCTCACTAGCTCCCTGGGCAGCAGCAATGGATGGGCAAAACTCCTACTGCTAGCAGTAGTAATTGGTCATTTCTCTGCAGATCAAAATCATACTGGGTTGCCAGTTTTCTCTAAGGTCAGCCTGGCTGTGTGCACTGATATGGAGAGTGTCCTTTGAACTGTTCAGACTGATCCCAGGTGGTTTTCTAAATCATCTCATTGTCCATAGACAGTAGGTAAAAGAGCTGATTTGACAGAGGGCTAGCTTCATTCTGCCAAATGTATGTAAGAATGTGCTGAATGGTGCACGTATCAACACTCTGTTGAAAATAAAACTCACAAGTAATTCTGAAGTGAAGGAAAACAAAGTTTCTGGAAGTCTTTGAGTTTCTCCTTTGAATGAAAACCCTATCCATAGCTTTGACATTGTAGTTTTGTGCCAGAACAACTAAGTATTGTATGGGTAACTCATTCTCAGAACTCCTGAAAGCATGCCTCCATTGTGTTTTTATAACTGTCAGAAATTATGGCAGATTTTAAGTCAAAGAGTTATGATCATTAAACTGATTTACTGCATAATGTAAGCCTGATGAAAATTACTCCCTAATTTAAATTCAATACTTACAAATGAACTAGATCACATCTTTTAAAAAATCCAAATTTTGTTTGAAAATTTCCAGTGTCACAGTATTTACCAGCACATAGGGTTACTTTTGTGCTGGAAAAGTATAGTGAAACCTTTTTTGTATTACTGTACTGGAACAAATCTAACAATTTATCCTAAAAATTACACTGGACCAGAAGTTATGTCATTTGTTCATTTTCCTCACATTTTACCTTATTTTGGTCTGAATTTATTTAGGTTCAGAATGGAACCCTCAGAACATGTCACATGTTTTGGTGTGAGATTGAAGAACCCTCTGTTACTGAATTTCTGTTCTCCAGGTAGGTACTTAAATCAAGCCATTTTTTCACCTCTGTCCTGATGGCTTAAGTAGTTCATTTTATGGGTTCCACGAGGAAGGTTTTCCATTTCAGTCATCCTTGATGATTTTTTTCTGAAACTTCTGAGATTCTTCAAAATCCTTATCAAACTTTAGGCACTGGGCTGGGCTCAGTTTCACATGTAACCTTCCTACACTTTCCCAGTATGAATTCCTGGGTTACATGGAAGCATTGCATTATCATGGGAGAGCCTGTTCACCTGATTGGTTCATCACAAGTCTCTTCGGATTTATTTCTTCTCTGGTATTTGTAGTTGAGGAAGTTTTCCTGTCACTCTGTTGAAATGCAATTAGTTTTATTACACTGCATTTACAAAGCTTTTAAAAGTTCTCCATGATACTAACTGTACCCTCCCTTAATCTTTTAGTCTTCTACAAACTTTAGAGGCAAGATTTTTATCCTTTCTTTTGGAGTCTTTCATAACAGTTTCAATAGTAAAGGGGCCAAAACCACCTAGCATAAACGCTAAATGCAGTGCTCTTTGTCATCTCACGCTGCACTGATGCAACGTAGTCCATCTCGCACATGGTGGAAGGAGAGGGAAAAGGAGAAAACAATGAAAAACAAGGAGAGGAGGGGGAAAAAAAAAAAAAAAAAGAGAAGAACTGAAAAGGTAAGAAGGATGAAGAAGAGTTTCCAGCCCCATTCTCACTTCTCCTCCTTGAAACCCTTTCATTGAAAGGGTTTCATTGTGCAGCATCAGTAACATAAAGTCAAATTCTGGTGAAAGTAAGATTTTTTTGTATCAGCCATGAACACCGGCTGTTCCAGAACAGTCAGCTACTGATTCAGAAGGAAAATCTTCAGATTGTAGGATGGTTAATCTCAATGTGAGGCATCCCACAGTGATGGTGTTTTGATTTGAGGTCTATGCACCTATATTGTAAGGTGCAACCAAGAAACATTTAGTGGCTTAGCTATCACTGAGCAAGTTCAGAAATGAAACTAGAAAACCTGTTATTTATACATTCGGTTCATAGCCTAGCTGCACATAGAATAAAAAGGCTCAATTCCAGTTACAAATGTGAAGTATTTAAACTTCTACTTAAATGTGCATTGAGTAGATCATACAGAGTAATCAAATATATTTATTATTTTTAAAAAATATGTGGGAGCCATGAAAATTGTGATTAACTATTCTCACACAATCTTCTTACACTGCACTACTTGCAAACAAGTCTGGACCATCAAGTATTAACACTATAATGTGGATATTAGTAAAGAGATCCCGGAGAAGGATGACAGATTTTTAAAAGTAATTCAAGTGAGAGAGTCAATGCCATTTTGAATGCCTATAGAATTTATTAAAAAACACTTGTTCATATAGTTGGAAACTAGTCTATAGAATATGATAGAAAAATTCCTCTGTGGTAGCACGTGCTGTTTGGAATACAGACCACATACCTTTCTTTGTGTTGGCATTGCACCTATCGTGCTCTGGAATGTTGAAAGTAAAAAATTGGTGCAACTGCAGTCCCAAGTATTCAAAAAGGCTCCATTAGCTGATCTCAAAAGACCACAGTTTCCCTGTTCTGTTTTACTGATTCTGCAAAAGCCTAATACTCAAATGCTACGTTTTCCAAACAGCCTGTTTTAATATCATAAAGGCATACCCAGAGTGCTATTGGCACCTTTGTTAGATAAACACATGGGTAGGAAGCAGTTAAAAATCAGGCAACTCAACTCAAGAAAAGCTTAAGCCACTGACTGCCTCTAACAACAGTCTAAGATACCTTTTACTTGTAGACCTCTTTCTCTTCAATAAAAAGGATAAAGTCAAACTACAGGGCTGGGCTGTATTTCACTTCCCCTCTGCAGTTTTAAATAAGGTACCCAAATTCTTTCCGTTGGTCACAGAGCATTAAGAGCATATTTTCATTGTGGATTATATAGTATCAATTGGTAATACGCCATGTTGTGATGGACCACGAAACATACTATAACCTGCAGCAAATTTATGGAAGCAAATGTATGGAAGAAATTCTAGTTGGACAACCAACCATGAAAATCTAGGGGAAGCTGGGCCTCTTTCACTACAATTAAAGCATGCAGAAAATTTGTTCCACCAGCAGGTTTTCCTGTGTTCTGTGATTGACAAGGCTTGTTCAACTTCTGCAGCACCATGAATACTAAAGTTTGTGCATGAAATTACTGCCACATATGGGCTATGCAAATGCTCCGCAAACTGAGATGACAAGAGGAATTAAGCAAACAAGGCAAAAAACAAGGACATCCTTTGCGTCCCTTTATATTCCTCTCCTTAGCAGGAGAGCGTGCTTTTTTTGATCCCCACATGAGAACTCACTGAATGCATGCAGTAGTAGTCCCTTTGATACATCTCAGAAAAAGTCTTCCATCAACAGGAGAGACAGTTTCTTATATTGTGTTGCCACCATCAGCACCACACAGTGTCCCTAGCTTGCCCCAGATAGCTTGATGCCAATGGCCAGTTTCCTCTTCTGGGCATTCAGTTCCTTGGCCTGCGCTGAGAATCCAGAAGAGCTCTCCTAGGGATAGTTGTGGCTTTGTAATTAAGATTTTAGTCTTCAGTGACATTTCAAATCAGCAATTAAATTAGAATAATTTTTGGTCGGATTGACTCAGACCAGGTTTAAATCAGCAGTCTCCACATGAAAGGTGAAATATCATTACCAGCTCACTGGCAGTAGATTTTCAAACATTCTGGATACTGCAAAGTCACTTTATTCATGGTACTGTGTGTCATGTTACTGGGGAAGTAAAAAGATCCACTTTAAGTAGTTGGCGTCTGAATGTTTTGTGACAACAGTGTGTTTCTCTCAGCAAGCTTTATGTACAGCTAATGCCCTCACAAAGTCACGTTTGATGACTTGTATACATCAATGTTACAGTGGTTGGGGGAAAAAGTAGCTATTGGCCAGTTTCATGGCCAGATTAATTTTAACTGCAGCCTTGAATTTTTACTGCTCTTTGATGATAGAGGACCATAATAATCTGTCACAAGTACCGTCAGATGTCACTACTGCTGTGTGTGGAGCGCTGGATTGAATTTGGTACAGTGGCTATTATTGTTATCATGAAAGAAGCTTACCGCTTCATTATTAAGAAGCAAGGGAAGAGCAGCATGTGCCTGATCTTTGAACAGCGGAGATGTTTTCAAAAGACATGTTCATTTTCTGATTTTCTGTAAGCTGGTCCCTTCATCCAGAGGTCCTATTGCTAATAATGGTTATTTTTTAGTCAATTTTTTTTTGCCGTATGAATAAGTAAAGACTACAAGTTAGCTATGTAACTTGATGGTCAAAATCACCTTCCTCTGCTGCACTTACACCCTCACTGCATTTGACATAAAGGCTGGCATCTACTCAGAAAATACATTTGATTTTAAGAGATGCTGAAGAATGGAACAGTCAAAACCAATGTGTTGCAGTGCTTCTGAAAATCTGGCCCAATATTTCTGCAGCTGACACATTCAGCGTGTCAATAGCCCCAAATATTTCACCTGTTTCTTCATGCTTTTTATTATATACATAGGCTCATCTTTATCTGAGGAGTGGTACAACAGATCCTGTCCCTGAGGGGATCCCTATAATCATTGTGTTTGCCAGGTTTTTTCCTGATTCTTGCTCTCATTATGGTCAATGGAAGTAGTCCTAGGTTCTATATTTCCAAAACTCAGAAAAGCAACAATAACAGAGACCAGCTCAGACCTTTTCCATACCTTGAAAGTTTTGTTGGTGTCATGCAGCCACCAACATTGCTGCAAACAGTGTGCATACTCCCCGTGCTCAGGACACGCATCTTCACAAAAGACATTATCAACATACCACGGTTCTTTCCTCACAGTGCAGTTTTGTAGTGGACTGGAAAATACTGATGGTGCACTAAGAGAATTACAGCAACTCAGAGTCGAGTTTGCACACTTCCTTTCCTTTTATCTGATAGAATTACTGGTTGGTTGGTTTGTTTGTTTTTAAAGACATTTCCATAGTTCCCTGTACTGTTCCTCATTCCTTCTAGCATCTCACCTGCGGGTTCTCACCAGAGCAACAGAATTCTTTTGAGACACAGCATCTGAGTATATTACACCAGGATGGACTCAGTAACTGCAGTATCTGTTTGGATAGTGATCAGAATAAGGCATCCTAAAAAAACAGATGATACAGATAATGTATGAAAACCATCAGGCCTTGTAGGTACCTATTATCCAGATACACTACCCTGCCAGGTCAGACTGAGCAGTCAATAAACCAAGTAGTGGAATAAGCATTGCCAAAAAGGTGTTGATTATGATAGGGATATGCCCCGACTTCTATTTTTGAGTGTGTAAATACCTTTTGAGTACTCTGCTGTAGTTTTATGAGCGTTAATAGGCTGGTGAGGTTGTGTCACTGGCATGACCATTGACTGCTCGGAGGAAGTAAGTAAAACCTATATCACTAGAGAGACAGGACTTACGAAAAAATGGTATGACTTCTTGTTCCCAGATTAACACACTAGCAGTTATTCTTTGAAGGGCAAGACTACGCTTTGCTTCCTGGCCTCATAAATCCCTATTGCAGATATCAGGTCTTCTGCTAGGAAAGATCTGTTTGCTATACAAGCAAGTACAGCATGCTTCTCTTATGACAGAAGACCAAAAGAATGATGGGTAGACCACAACAAAGTTGGCTCACAGGAAAGAAAATATTATAATTGTTTCTTTTGTGTGTTAAGTATGGCACAATACATGTAGGAAGCAAAGAGGGAAACCTGATTATCTACTTGTCTACTTGTAAAGAGTGAGGTTAAAGACTTTATTTTGAACAGCCTGTCAAGACGCTATATAACTGAAAGTTTCTACATGGTTTGTCAAAATATAGCAATGCATATATACTTCTCCTTCTGTATGGCTTGCATAGGGATTCAAAATCACTTTTCAAATGCATGTTCTGAATTCAGTAGGAGGTTGCTGATTTACTGATGTTCCTGATTTTTGAACATAGTTGCAAAAATTATTACTCTTTAAAGTCTCTTTTGTAATTTATTGGATTATGATTAGCAAGGGTCAATTTAATAAAAGCATGAACACTTTTTAAAACACATTAATCTATCCAACATTATTATGACATTTAAGAGCAGAGTGCAAGGTGCTTACTGTTGTAGCATTAATCATGCGCTAGTATGGATGGGCTTCATTTCACCTCACTATACCCATCCGAAAATAAGTCGTCTCACCTTACCTACTCACCTAAATTCCCATTAAATCAATACATACAGACAGGAATCCTCAGGGGGCATGCCAGCCCATTCTCAGACAGATGAGCTAAACAGACAGCTATTTCTTACCAATAAGAACAGGCAGAGCCTAAATGATGGGAGATAGGAGCTTAATTTATCTGCCCACTGGTAAAGATCCAGGGCCATTTGAGATCACCTATGGTATCCAAGATAACCACGTGGAGATGGCAGATGCGACCCAGGACAGACCCATAGCAGACCCTCCTACAGAGGCAGCTCGGAGGCTGGAGAAGTAGATAGCATGCAGAACTGTGGATACCTTGCCGTTCCTAAAAGTGTACCACATACGCAACTGGTGGCCCCCGAATCATGTGCAATGACCATAAGGAGATCTCAGGCACAAGCGCCAACACTTCCCTGAAAGTATGTACCACTGCCACACTATCAGAAACTACAGCAGGAAGGGAGACTCAGAACTGACCAAAAGTTTCCCAGTAAATACATTCATAAAAATAAGCAGGCCTGCATCAAGAAAGCATGGTGCGGGGTCTCTTGTCACCCCCTCTGCCTGCTCTGCAACACGTAATATTGAGCTGAAGATCTATAATGACCAGCTGAAATTATTCCTAAGGAATGAGTGCAAGAATGGTGCAGGAAAGATTGAAATGTTGTATTACAAGCAGTGATTATCACCACTGGTATGGGCTGATGAAGGTGCATTAGCTAGGCTGCCTGAAATCACCCTGGCTTGCCTGATGTAGTTTTGGAAGAACAGCATCCTGCTGCTTCAGTTGGCTTCCATCACCAGTCCAGGAAGGGGTCAAAGACTGTCTTCCTGAACACACTAATGGGATTGTTAGAGGACAAAAAGGACATTGATGCTTAGAGCAACAAAAAGACACAAGCGGAGAACTGCTGTGGCCTCCTAGCTTCCCAAGCCAAAGCAAAGTGAATGCTGTGAACCACCCACACGGCCTGTAGCGCGTCCCTCCACCTCAGTGCCACAGGAGAGCAACTTGTTCCTGAGCAAAGGGACTCGAAAACCAGGCTTCTGCTCTCTGCAGTCTTCAAATTACATGCATGTCTTGAAGGCTTACCCCTCATGTAAGCTGACTTGTTTGCAATAATAACTTTTTTTTTTTTTCAATGCTCTTTAATGTTTATTCTCAGATATGAGTTGAAGCAGAAATTCTTTTTATACTTATCCCCTCACCTCCTGACATCCTTGCCCTGCTCACTGTGTTTTTCCTAGCCATGGTTGGGGTTCCTTATTCCTGGCCACTGACAACCCCCTACGAGGACTGCTCCACTGATACAGAAAATGGCGTTCAGTCTGCAAGCAGCACCTGGCACAAGAGTGGTCCTGGACTTTCTCCTGTGTCCTTATGTATCCTGGTAGAATGGCTCCTATTTCTCTTGCTCAGTGTTGTTAGCAGCCTCAGTGGTAACACCGCTTAGCAAGGCTTCTGACTGACCAGGTGAACATCTCTGTTTGGCTTGCTCTGCCCATCCCAGGAGGCTGACGACAGCTGTCTGAGGCTGCCCTCAAGGCTCAGCCCACGTGCTGTCTCTCCCAGCTGTGTATGTTTGCTTGCAGAGGTGGTCCTCTGCTCATAGGGGTGGGCTAGCAGGAAGGAAACCCATTCCTCGATCCCACTAGCCATTTGGAAGCTGTTCTAGGAGTTCCAGGGACAACAGCATCCTGGGCAGTAGGACTCAGCCTGGTGACAAGGGCTGTCGCCGTTGTATGCCACCAGGGAGCTGTGGATTGCTGTTGGAAAGCCATCTGGGGCAACAGAGGCAAGGTGGCGTTTAATGAAGCGCTGACCGTACCCATGTTTTGACCCATGTTACAAGTGGAGTTCTGTCTTTGAGATCCCAGTAAGACAGCCTTTCTAGGACCCCTGCAACATAAGCAGGAAGGACTGCAAGTTGTTATGACCTCCATGACTTCATGCTGTACATCAAGAATTAATTTCTTTTGGAATTCACGTTTTTTGGTTTCGTATTTTTTTTTTTCTCTTTGGCAATACTACTGAGAATTTTGCAGTCTTCCCTTTGAAGTGTTCCCAAAAGATGTATTCCATTGCAGCACCCACCCCAGCAATGCGCAGAAATAACACTGGAGGTTCTGGTGAAAAGGGTAAAGACAGACTTTAAAATAACCAGCGTACAGCCTCAAAGACTTGGTGGTTTGTTTTTTTGATTGTTTGCTTGGTTGGTTATTTGCCATGTCATCTTCTAGCTCAAATTCAATTTTTGCCCTCTCTAATATATCTCATATTTAAATTCTCCAGTTCTGCCTTCCTTCTAGTTGCAGTATTACATGTGTATATGCTTTGAAAATGCTTTTATTTCTTGCTTTATCCTTACTGGAGTGGTAAGTGGGAAAAATGATGCCAAACCTCAAATACTGTTTATTTAGCACATGCTGTATCCCAGTCTGGAGACAGCTGCACTTTCCCAAGAGGTCAAGTGGTGAACGTATGTCTGATTTGAGTACACTTGGGATGAGAAGTGCTGTGTATATTCTGTATGGTTGTTATAAAGTGTTTCTTTATGCTTGCTTTCTTTTTTTTTTTCTTTTTTTTTTTTTCCAGTATTGTAGACTCGTGTCAGTATTAAAAGTTGTAAAGCAGTTCAGCGTACAGAAGAATTAAAATACATTCCCAGTAATACCTTGCTTTCTGGTATTTGCCTGTTGAAAGAGGTCTAGTGGAATGTTGGCTCTTAAAATTACGCCGCTATGTCTCGCAGAAGCATAGTGGTTATAGCATGACAGTAATTGTATTTTGCCTTGGAGTCTTCTAAATTATCAGGGCACAAAATAAGTAATGAAATACATTAAGTGGTGGATTCAGGTACGAGCGGTCTCTCTTCATTAGTGTTTGTATTGTGGCGCTGCCAAGGGAAATCAGCAGACAGCAGGGCTTGGCTGTGCTTGGCACCATACAGGCAGGCAGAGGTTGCCCCAAAGAGGCTGGAATCCGAAGACACGAGTAGTGAGCGGTGGGGAGAGCGGCCCCACGCCACGCAGGAGGCCAGAACCTCTCTCAAAAGCTGAAGAATTCCAAGCCAGAGTGCTTTTCTCTCAGCGCTCTTGCCTTTGTCTCACAGGTGCCTTTCTAGCCGCCTTGCCTTTTTTTCTTTTCTTTTTTTTTTTTTTTTGCTGCCCAACCTTTAATGTTCTGCCTGCGAGGTACACAATATTGATTTAAAAAACAAAACTGGAGAAAGAGCAAGAAGGGTCTACTTAGAGCTGTCGAGGTTAAACTTTGAAATGATTAGTCACCTTCCATTTCAGTCAGTGCAAACGACCAGCATTTCTTAAACATTTCTTTTAGCAGTCACTTACTTGAATAATTAACTCCTGTGACCCTGCCTTGTCACGTACTGGTTAACATGGTCAAATGCTATCATTAACTTTCAGCATTAGCTGTGCTTTCTCATCCTTTCCATGTGCTGATGCGAACACCCCGGCTCAAAGCTCACATTTCTGAGCACAGACACGTGCCCGCCTCTCAAGGGGCCCCTCCAGAGTGGTCCCCATGTGCCGTGCTCCCCAAGTTTCCCTGGTCTTCTGGGGTCCCCTGCTCCTGGGCGGCCACAGAGGAAACACGTCGGAGGGAGAGCAGGGCTTTACCTCGCAGTGGCCTGCTTTATCAGCAGGGCCAGGAAGCTGCACAAATCCCTGGCAAGCATCCACCTTCGGCTTTCTGAGAAGCAGATAGCATGTTCCAGCCTGCATTACATTTAAAGAGGCAGGCTGTCTGGGGGGAATAGTTCAGAGCATGGAGCACTGGTGCGTCACATTTGCCCGTATGTATTGATATTTTTCCCACCCAGGGAAAAATGCAAGCAATGCAACACTGGGGACTTTGCAGTTTATTGTAGCTAATAAAATCTTAATATTATTGAGAACTCCCAAATTCTTCCATACTGGACCAAATTTTGTAGGTTTTAATGTGATGGGAAATTTTCTGTTGGAGACAAATATAGATTTTGACCCAAATGTGAAGCTGCTGCTAGGAGTAGGGTGGGAAACCAGCACAATAAGCTTCTTCTGTCCTCTTGATGCACAGGCAATGAGCAAAATGTCATCAACCTCAAAGAAAGACTTATGTTCTTGTCCTTTCAAATCCCTACCTTGCATCACAATATATAAAGTAATGGCAGAAGTTGAATGAGTCATGGGAGACTTTCGTTTAGATTTAATCCAAACTTTAAAAGCTGTCTACTCTGCATTGCCACAGCGTGGCATGTTTTTAAGCTACAGAAAATATGCTGCATTCAGCAGCATTACATAATGTTAATTGCTAAATAATCTACCCTGCGGTCCTCAAGTGTCACTGCCAGCAGGGTTAAAAAAAAAAAAAAAAAAACTCTGGTTATTAATTTTGTGTTTTTCTAGCAAAGATACTCCTTTGATTATGGCAGTTATTATGGAGCTTGATTCATGGATAGAAAAAAATTCTTCTAAACCCATCCTAGTGGAAAACCTCTAAACTGCTCTTTGGTTCATCTAAGAATTCCTATGGTCCCTCTGAGAACAAAAACTAAAACAAAATCTGATATGAAGGGAACGGGTTTGCTCCAATGCCAGAAGTGCTTAAATTAATGTATCTGGTGTTCGTGGTGATAAATGGGGTCTGTCAGAGGGTAATAATTAATTATTAATAATCTGAACTTCTCAAGGTCATTTTGCCCTTAGGCTTTTGAAGAGTTCTCCCTAACCGAAAGACTGATACTGTAGATAAACCGTTCTTGATTTGCTACACATGGGGTACAGGTATGTGCTTGTATTGCTGCTCTCAGCTCCCCTCGGAAGCAGATATTTCATTTCTAATGCGCTGTCTACTGCCCTTCCACCCTTTGTTTGCACTTACTTATCTACAGTGCAAATGGCAATGTTGACTCGCACTGTCACTACACAGCCACCCAGCCTCTTCTAGCAAAGATTGATCCACTGCCTGTTTAGATGCCAGCAGCCATCATCTGGATGAAATGCTCCTGTTCCTCTGTTTTAATATTCTCACATTTAAAATTATGGTCTACTTTGTAGCTGGAAGGCCTGTGCCTACGAGAAGGACATTAAATGTTAAAATGAGGGGGTGTTTTTAAAAGTAATCACAACACCAGGGAGAAAAAAGGAGAGAAAGAATCTTTTTTTTTTTTTTTTTTTTTTTCTTCTCTGAAACTTTAATCTCTGTTCTGCATCTGTCTACTCATTTACCCTATGGTAACACTGTCAGCTCCCCCTTTCCCAACAGTTCTCTCATGGAAAAACTGGGCAGGAAGAGGTCATTGAAAACATTCTTGGGGATTGAGGCTACCAGGGCTTGTGCTGCTCAATTACGCAAGCAGATCCTTTTGAAAACAACTTCTAAGAAGGAAATGGGGAGCTTACAGTGAACAAGTGAGAACAGTGCTCATTGTAATAGCGTGCCTAGTACTGACTTTCCAGCCTTATATTGTAATTGGGGCTGCACTAAGGCGTAGCTGCAGGACAGTGAAGTAAAGAAAAAAAGAAATGGGATAGCATTCTGTTCATCATTTTAGTCTCTATTTTGTAAATTAAATTCCTAACAGAAAAAAAAAAAAAAAAACTTTTGATGCTTGATTTGAAATTAAACCCTTAATTTAAAATATATGTTTAATAGTAAAGAAATTGCATCTGTGTGAGCATAGGTGGCAAAACCCATACTTCCACTTGTAATACGCTTACATAACTCATTTTCCTGTGAACACTCCAGGCTCTTTTGTTTTTGTTTTTCACATGGGCTTCTTTCAAGGGTTTTGAAATGGTGAACTTAGATCACAAAGCTGAGCTAGGTAAACACAGTTATGGATTCTGAGTAATCTTTCATTGCCAATCAAAGTAATGACTTTCTTTTGCTTGCCCTTTTTCTTTCTCTCTCTCACTTTGATTTATACCCTGGAGTTTCACTCAATGATTTTTCAGAAGCTTCAGAGAAGTTAAAATAAACATGTTTAGTGTGGAATAGATTCATCTTCTCTCCATATTTTCCCTCAAGTCTTTTGCCACATTCATATAGCTGCCTTGCAGAACCTCTGCCTCTGTGTGACAGCCCCTGCTGCTGTCTGCAGCCAGAGCTGAGATATCCTTTTGGAGTGTGAGTTTCTCCTAAGGAAGGGTGGCAGTGATGGGCTCTTAAAATTGCCTGCCCTCTGGGTTAGGAAACGTGTCCTATCTAGGTCACTGGTCAAGTTACCACATCTGTATGGGCAAACACTGAGGCTTGCCTGAAAGTCTGCTCTAACAGTGGGAGGCTATGCAAGGTCAGGGTCCAAGTTTGGGAAATAAATCCATTATTGACTCTGCGTGTAACAGATATGTTCTGCACATTCCAGGGGGAAATGATATGACATTGATAGCTTGTGGCTGTAGCATGTATTTATTAAATTCCTCTCCTCTCCTCTCCTCTCTCCTTCTCTCCTTACTATTGTTTTCATTTTG
>VXAV01006837.1:87380-105233 GCA_013399715.1 Alectura lathami | reverse complement strand
CTCCTCTCCTCTCCTCTCCTCTCCTCTCCTCTCCTGACTATAGTTTTCATTTTGTTTTTACCTGTTCAACACAAGTGCACAAAAGCTGATTGCAAATAACTACCTGTTCTGAATCTCTGACACTGTTCAAATGTATGTACAGAAAAGCTGAAATTTTTGAAAGAACTATCTCATGTCTTTAACTGATGCTACTAGTGCAGCCCACCTTAGTGTAATAACCTCATGAGGTTCAACAAGGCCAAGTGCAAGGTGTTGCACTTGGGTCGGAGCAATCCCAGGTGTGTGTACAGACTGGGAGAGGAACTCCTTGAGAGCAGCCCTGCGGAGAAGAACTTGGGCGTTGTGATCGACAAAAAGCTGGACGTGAGCCAGCAGTGCGCTCTTGCAGCCAGGAAGGCCAATGGCATCCTGGGCTGCATCAAGAGAGGGGTGGCCAGCAGGGAGAGGGAGGTGATCGTCCCCCTCTACTCTGCCCTTGGAAGGCCTCACCTGGAGTACTGTGTCCAGGCCTGGGGCCCCCAGTGCAGAGGGGATATGGAGCTGTTGGAGCGGGTCCAGAGGAGGGCCACCAAAATGATCAGAGGGCTGGAGCACCTCTCCTATGAGGAAAGGTTGAGGGAGTTGGGATTGTTTAGCTTGGAAAGGAGAAGGCTCTGGGGAGACCTCATTGCAGCCTTCCAGTACTTGAAAGGAGCTTACAGGCAGGAGGGGGACCGACTTCTTACACAGGTGGATAATGGTAGGACAAGGGGGAATGGGCTAAAACTGAAGGAGGGGAGGTTTAGGTTGGACATCAGGAAGAAATTCTTGACTGAGAGAGTGGTGAGGCGCTGGCACAGGCTGCCCAGAGAAGTTGTGGCTGCCCCATCCCTGGCTGTGTGCAAGGCCAGGCTGGATGGGTTCCTGGGCAGTTTGATCTAGTGAGCTAGTGGTTGGCAGCCCTGTCCACGGCCGGGGAGTTGGAACTAGATGATCTTTGAGGTCCCTTCCAACCCAGGCCATTCTATGATGACTCTGTGGTTCTATGATTCTATGATCCTATGATAATAAACAGATCTAAATCAGAGGGGCTACTTACGATAAATAAGGGCATAATTTTAAGATAAGGCTTAAAATTATCACATTTATTTTTAAATGCTGTTATCTTAATTAAGCTGAATTACAAAAAATCAAGGCTAACATTTAACAGGGACAGGGTGCTAGCCACAAGAGTACATCTGTCATTCCACTGTGTTGCCCAGTTCCCTGTACACAGATTTTAATGTAAGTTTATATTACACTGCTGCCACTGTGGAAGGCAGGACTTGGGGGAAAAAAAAAAAAAAAAAAAACTGGCCCTCACAGCTGTGCAGATGTCCATAACCAATGCTGGTTCTACTCTAATGACTTCAGATATTAGTACCAGAGGAATTTCCAGTAACTGGGTAGCTGCCACACCCTTCTGTGCACGCCTCCCTCCTCTTTTTGCTCTGTCTGGTTTCTGGTTCCTTCCTATTGCCATTCTGTCATCAACAGACCTCTGGCATATTGCGCTCACAGCTGGTATTGTCCTCTCCTGTCTACATGCCTTCATGTAACAAAGCACCGAGCCAATGCCTTGCCAGTGTGCTTAAAGGTTGAAAAAATAGCTAAAAAATTGCTGACGTGTTTGTTTTCTCAAAACAAACCTTGTGCCTGTAATGTGAAACGCTCCAGTTGCCCAGGGGATTTCTTCGTCTGGCTGTGTGAAAGCTGACAATAAAAAGAAACCTTCTGCCATGGAAGTCCTCCTTCCTTTCACCAAATCATTTCCCTCTGAACCAAGGCCATCACCAGAGCTGCAGTGCAACGTGAGGAGCGGATCCCTCCGCTCAGCCCTGTGTCACCTGAGGCCTCGTGGCTGGGCCCACCCTGGGGCCGTGCAGACAGCCCCATCTCCAGCCCAGGAGCAGGCCCCCCGGCGATGCTGGCAATGCTGCTGCCCCGGGATCACCCTCCTTGTGAACCAACGCCAGCATACAGGAGGTCCTGCTGACTTTGGGAAGCCTCTCCTCATGCATGCATGCATGTGGTGTCCCCTCTGTTACCAGCGGCAGGCAGCTCAGGGCTCCTTGGTGCTACCTGGTGGAGCAGCCTGAGCTGCTGGGCAACGGTGTCTCAGCCAATACGTTACTGATGCTTTGTACATAGCACTTGTGATTTCACTTCAACTCTTGCCTACAAGGTCTGAGGTGGGAGCTTCTATTATTGCTGGTGCTTTTCCCATAGGGTCTGACATAAATAAAGAATTGAAAACAAGGTGGGATGCCCAAGGCTTCTAACTCACTTTGCACAAACAGGGTGTAATGCGCTGAAGAGGGAGTGTCGGACTTTGGCTTTCTTAAATTTCCTGCCTATTGTTGATTTATATCAGATCCTTAAAGCTATTTAAACACAGTGCTGTTTGTATTTCCTCAGTATAAATGAGTGAAAAGGATGACATACTTCATTGAAGTTTATGTATGCATTATTCCCAGAAAGACCCAAAGGGTTCTTTTGGCATCAGAACGTCCATTAGGCAATTGTTGCTAACATGCGCAATATGCATCAGTTAGACTTTGTGGCTCCTAGATGTTTGTCATGCAGTCTTTGCTTAAACAGATGCCAACAGCATTTTGTATATGGCATATATACAAAATCATATGTATATGTAGTGCATGTGTATATACTACATATATACACTATGCCATAAAACTCTCTAGTCTTTCTTATAAGACACTACCTTAGGATATATGCTATGCGTGGAAAAATTCTCAACCAAATTAGATGTTAACAGTTTTTATGCATGCTCATTTAGATGATTTTGCAATCAAGCTCACTATCAGGAGCTTTTAAGAAAAAAAAATCTTTCAAAGCTACCAAAAGGAAGCATTTGCTATATGATTACTGCTGGTGCTTGGTTTTAATTAAAACTACCCTGACATACAACAAGAATAAAAAGTATATGAAGATAAGTACCTTGAGAGTCATCCTGTTATGCTAATTCTTGCAATTCTTCGTTCTTAAGAGCACCAGAGGCCAGTGACAATTCTGGGAGTTCACAAGGATATCCCGTTTTATTAATTCACACTTGGTCTATGCTAATGGTGTTTTTCTTTTGCTTTCTTTTCTTTTTCTTTCCAAAGTGGTGATAAAAGCACTGAGATCTGCAGCTGAGAGCTGAGTTCAAAGCTCTGTGTCGGTGGCTGGAGACAGCAGAAGGCGGACTGCAGCCCGCAGCCACAGGGAGTCATCTCCTGGCGATGGGGACACCGCTTGTACCATGGTGACATGGCCAGTGGCTAGCCAGGAGGTCAGTCCGGCCACACGGTCTCCAAAGCTGGGAGGGCAAACCAGAGCAAGCAGCTGGACAGGCAGAAAATGAGTACACCACAGCAAGGCTGCTTTTGACCTCTTTCTCACTCAAATGCAAAGCTGCCTTTACCAGAAAATTCCCTAGGATAGCACTGCTTTGGCAGCATCCTCTGAACTTCTTGTGAGCGGGTTCTCCCTCTGAAGAGCGCAGACTTTGAGCTCAGTGCCTCGTATGTGTAGCTTAAAAATGTCCTGATCAAATTACCAGTCACTGAAACATGGCACGTACAAGGACGGCAGCGCCAGACCTGTATCGCTGGCGCTGTGAATAGTGTCCTCTCTCACCGTGATGCACTGAAGACTGCACATTCTGGGATCAGTTCCAATTTAAAGAGTACAGCAACCAGCCTTCTAAACCAAGGCTGTGCCTTTACCACTCACTGGTACCATCATCAAATCACTGAGCCTGCATGAGGCTGTGCTTCTTAGTCGCAAGACCTGTGCAATGACAAATGAAAAAAAAGTCCAGAAAGAGTAACCTAAAATGTGGGAAAAGGCTCTAAATTTCAGACATCTTTGTTCTTACACAGCATTTTTTTTTTTCATAATAATATAAAACTGAGATTTTCATGCAGAGTAATTTTACTTTATTCAGGACATACAACTAAAGTGCTGGAAATACTATAATAGTCATTCCTCACAGTCTAAATGAAGTCCAAGCCATTACAGAATATATCCAGCAGCCACACAAATACTGTTTTGACAGGTACAACAAAAATATTTCCCACTGACAGACAGTGGCATAGACTAATACCAGGTGGGCAACAATGAGTATAACTTGAATTATAAGGAAGTACTGCTTTTTTATTTTAAAACACACACAAACGCTGGAGTGGGGAGCTAGGGAGCACCATTTTTTTATGAATGAGGAAGATTTACATTTTCTAAATTGAACAGGGCTAATCCCCAGTAATATGTCATAGTCTGAATGTCAAACAAGATGCGTGGATTAAACTGATAAGTTGTTAAAGTTGAATAACCAGATGAAAGTATCAGTCAAAAACTGTTCCAGCTGAAGATTTGATATATAGATTCTGAGGAAAAAAAAAAAAAGAGTATGCTCATTTCCGAAATGGGCCTTGGAGACATTCAGATATTATTTAATGGGGAGAGACTTTTCCTTGAACAGACCACTGTGCATGAGAGTGACTGAATAGGATGAAAGACCCCAACTGCAGAATCATGAGGTGGTATCTATCACTCCAACCTTTTCATTTCCCAGCCAGACATATGGCTGAACCTTGTAATTTAAATGCAGATTATTTGTCCCAGCAGGAGTGCCTGAACATCCTGGAACCAGTGTCATGTTTCAGTAGGGGTGTCAGTAATGGTTTCATGTTGCATAGTATCAAAATATTTTGTTCTCTGCCAAAATGAAATATTTTTCATAATTTTAGAGGATGAGCTTTTTACTCCTTTAAGGGAAAAGGCATTTATTTTTGATTTTCTGTGCTGCCTGAAAACTCGTCTGTCTCCTGTTTGCACAGTAGGAATGAATCTCCCCATTTACGGTACCAGGATGGCTGAAGTTCAGAGCGTTTGGCAGCCCAGCCTGGATGGAGCTGCAGTGTACATTGCACAGTGGCGAGCTTTATGCAGACATAGGGCCTCTTGATGCAGACCTGTCATTCAGTCATATAAATGTAGGGATTTCATTAAAAAACAAAGTAAATAGGTATATGAATATAGGTACATAGGTATTAACACACACTATTACTTGCCAGATTTTTTGAGGAGTAGGCATTAGGAGCAACATAAGCACCTTTCAAAATTATACTGGGACCTGGACAACATTCACATGCGTAAATCTCAGGGATCCGCACTGCCCACTCTCCAGCACTGTCTGTCCCACTAAACGTTTACTCTCCAGAAACATCCTGATCTGCCATTAAATCCCTCAAAGCAAAGTTCTGAGCTGGCTCAGATGCAGCCCAGTCTAAGGAAATGCCACACATTTCTCACCCAAGATCTGTCGCGTTCCAGACTGACCAGACAAGATGCCTAGCCTCTTCTGAAATCCCCAAGGAGACGTAGTCTCCTGCAGTCTGAGTTCAGCTTTCAGGATCTCTGGTGATAGCTAGCTTACCTTGGAAATGGGACACCTTTTGAACAGAGAGGGTTTTAGGCTACAGCTGCACATACCGAAAGGATGCTTAAGTCATTGTGCTAGGGATATTCCGAGAGGGAGTAAGCTCTGCTGCTGCTAAGACACTGTGTAGGTTATACAAAAAAGCCATGTGGACAGGAGGAGAGCAGGGAAGAGAAAGCCTGTCTCCACCTCAGCAGCTGCAGCAGAGGAATGGAAGAGGGAAATGAGGCAGTCAGTGTGGACAAGGGACAGTGATGGCTCTCGTGGAGGCAGGGATGCTACAGGTGGCACAAAAAATTCTAACAGGAAGCTCATTTAGAAAGTCACGGGCATCCCCAAAGGCTCAGTAAGGGTATGCCCTGACACGTACTTGTTCTCACGTCACATCCGTGCCAGTAACCGGTGCACAGGCCCGAATGCTAGCATGTGACTAGCCATGTAGCTCAAACATTACTGTGGTCTCTGGCACCATTTTGGCAGCGGTCACCAGGGGTAAGACCACGTCAGGGCTAGGACTGATGTGAAAAATTAAGGTGTTGGCATGGCAAGGACGATGAATCCCCAGCTTGCTGGGGGTCATCTTCCAAATGAAGGAAAAATGCCTCAAAAAGGCTACTTTTAGGACTGAAAGTGTGCAGCAAATTACAGTGTGGGACACAGGGGAAGTGACCGGAGGACACAGCAGAGTGACAGAACAGGATTCAAACAGAACACTGCAGAGAGAGCCATGCTACACAGCTGATCTTCATAATCTTGGTGTTATGAAATGGTGGGCAGAGGGAATATAAGCACACCCCGAGCATACCTGGATGGAATACCATGGCCTTGTGTGCCCAAACAATGCAACAAAGGACAATGTAGTCATTTTGGGGGGTTAGTTTTCTTGCCACTGAATCTCCAAATGTATCTTTAGCAAAATGCATTCAATATGTTAGGAAACAAGGGTTGTGTCATTAGCAACTGGTAGAAGAGAGAATGGATCAACAGTTGACAGTCTTCTTTCACAAACAAAATCTTACAGTCTGTGTGTTCTATACAGAGATTTTGACATGCTCATTCTCCAGCCCCCTGGCTTTTAGATATGTCGTTGCACATTTTGGTTAAAGATCCCAGCCAAGAACATCATCACTTTCTTTGTCTTGTAGGCTTTGATCCTTTGAAAGTGTATTTTAATGAATTCTGCCCTTTGCCTCTCACCTAAATAAACAGTCTTTTTTTTTTTTTCTTAAAAAAAGAAGAAAGAAAAAAAGCTAATGCTATCAACAACATTAACAAATGTCCTGTCTGTGAGCACAATTAGTAAGAAAATAGCCTTAGTGGTTTTTAGCCTGCAGACACCCTGTGGAACTCCACAGCCATAGATTCTAATTAAGGGATTGACTTTTCAAGAAAGATTAAAATAACTAAATGCATTTAGCTTTGCTAAACAATGATGGGGAGGGAATAAGAGAACCCTCAGCAACAGCAGGAAGATTGTAAAACCAACAGTGGGCAAGGGCTGTTTAAAGGAAGAATAAAACACTTGTTTAGGCACCAAGATTAATAAGGAATAATAGATGCATAAAATAGAGTGTGTTCAATATTGATTATTGGTATTCTTATTACAGCATGACTTCTGAATGAACACAGTGATGTTGCTTATCAAGGAAAGCTTTATTCATGACTGAGGATAATGGAAGGGCTCTAATTACCTTATTAGCACTGGCAAATGTAACATCTACTTTCATGTGATCAGGGAAAGGCTGTACCACTGTATATCCCCTTTCTCATGAAAATGCTTACAGTTCTGCAAGGGTTTGCTTTTTAGGCAGCTTTCGTAGAAATGTTCATCAAAAATAACATCTACAGAACTGCAGACCTTCAAAGGAGCGGAAGTGGATCCACCACCTTCCCTGCTGCAGAGAGAGGAGCAGGACAATCAGGAAAGCAGTAGAGGCCATAGAGGATGGTGCACCTGTTGTTCTGACACTACCTCGAGGGGCAGCAGGTGCTGTTTCTAGAGCAAACTAAAGTGGGTCCTTGACTCACTGATGGGATTCCTTTTTCAGGCATCTAACCAGCTTGGTGGAGAAGACAGAAATAAAGCTGGAGAAACTTCTGCTCAAAATAGTCTGCTACTGCTATTCAACCCTGATGCACTGATTTCTCCTGCCTGCTTCAGAGAAAGCCACATTTGGAGGTTAGAGTTCCTGACTGGCTCTAAAGCCTCTGAGAAAATGTAGAATTAATTCATATTTAAAAGGCCAAGGTCAGCACTATCAAGTATTTTTAGGTTATCAAGATTCAGATTAGAATCCAGCACAGAAGTCTGGCTGCAGTAAATGCTATCACTAAAAATTGTCTTTTAAAACAATTGAATTAACCTGGACTGTGTCCATTAAAGCTCTTGCATAAAAGCATAAACACTTCCATTGATGTCTTAGGATCCAGAGGTGAATGTGGTGCCAATACGCAGGTCTATGGGTCCAGACCCAGAGGTGAACACAGCAAAGACTTCTCCCTTGATCACTTAGGGACAGTTTCCGATCGTCTCTGAGTGCTTCTTTTCAAACAGCAAAACATGACTTTTGCCCCTACTAACATTAAACGTCCTGCTCTTCTCCCCTGCACGAGGGCTCACCAGGTGAGCATCTTCCCTCCGTTCCACCACGTGGACACAGCTGAGAACACGCATGATTTCACGACATTCTAACGTAAGGTTTTTATCAACCTTTGCCAGCAGTTATTCAAACAGAAAGATATCTGGGGATTCTTTTTTATTCTGCTACAGAGTATGCATGCAAGTGTAGCATTACAGCACCTACCATGCAATTGTGATGGCATGTGGTAGTAATGTTTCCAAATAGTCTATCCCAGAACAAAAGGTCAGCAAGTAACCACTGAGACATACACAATGACAGACTTCTTTTCTACCTGACATGCAATCTTCTCAGAAAATGAAGACAGAAATTACTAAGTACATTTGAAAAACATGGAGTGAGAGGTGTGTGTACAAAACCAATTAAGGAAAGAATTGCTTTTTGCTGCTTTTTTCCTGGTGCACTCTTTTGGAAATTTACCTCCATATACTAATTAACCTCTGGGTGACTTTATGTAAATTAGATGGCATTCTTTGCAGAGTTGGTAGTGTAAATGACTTAAAGTGATACAAAGTGCTTTGAGGGAAGCCAACAAAGTTTCTTTTTAGTGTATTACACTATAAGAAGTAGAAATGAACAGGCTGTCTTGGAATGAGAGGTTGATGAGAAGGAGAAGAAAAGATGAAAAGTGATGTGGAAGATATTGGGAAGATACACACAGTTCATGGACCACGTCCCTGGCTTGCTAAACACCAGCTGGCAGCCATTCAAACTGCCGTCATCTCAGGACCTGGTCTCATACATTGAAAATAGATATTAAGGATGTTAACTGGGGACCTAGAACCCTTGGTGATCTTGGAGAAGTAATTTCAGTAGCCTCAATCAGAGAGTACCACTTAGGGAATCAGAAAATTGATCTCCCTTGTGACAGCATACTGCGCAATTAGTTTTCCTGGTGGTTTGACACATGGGGACAACAAATTTTTGTGGGAAATTTAATTAAGGGGACAGTGGCTGGATTTATAGAGATTTATTTTTATGTCTAAAAAATCTGAGAGCAGAATTAGCCTTAGGGACCTCGTGCTGCCCACAAGTACAGAAATTAATTGGAGTGACCAAATTAGTGTCAAGAGAGCTGGAGTCCACAACAAAGCATAATGTGCTTCTGAGTGCCCTCTGAAGTGTGTGGCACAACAAAGATGTCTGGCGATGCCAATTAAATCTATCGATCTGTTTTAGGATGAGATGAGCTGGACCCTAAAGATGAGTATCTTCCCCCATTACGGAGGGGCAAGGGTGGTTGGTCCTGATGTAGATACCTACAGTCTACATTTAGTCTGAAATGCCCCAGTCCCTCAAGCAAGCACATAGGCAACTGTGCTGGGAGGTGAGAGAGGTAGGGGATGTATCACCTAGGTGCCCGCTATTAGTAATTATAACATGTATTAAACACATTAACATGTGCTTATTTCACACTGTATTACCTGCCATACATTTCTTACTGTTGGAATACCAACATAGCATTTTGAGAAAATGAGAGCTGCCCCTGGGAACAATGGCTAAGGCGCTCATCTTGTGGAGAGTACCAGGCTGTGAATTCCAATCCTATATAAAGTTGTTTGCCTGCAGCCCACGCTCAGGCACTGTAAGTCCTGAGATGAGGGAAATGCTACTATATAGCTGTTTTCTGTCATTCTTCTTGGTTAGTTTAAGAGGCTTCCTGCTCAGTACTCTGGCTGTTGTGAATCTGAGGCACCTACTTCTCCCCACGATATATACAGAATTGATATTTCACACTGCATGTTATGAATTCAAGAGTAGGAGCCTATGAGTTATATGTGGGGAAACACAGTATTGTCATGTTGTTTGTAGATGTAAAGCCAGGTGTCTGAAAGTTAAGCACATAGCAGCTAGCCTGTAGGCTTGCAAATTTCGCTGGATTTAGCCTGTCATCTGTGAAACACTGAAGCATTTGGAGCAGAGCCAGATAACTGTCTGGTTCACCATCTATATCGAAGAGTGAATACTCGGGCTGAGAGATTTCTTCAAGACAGTCTGGGGAAAAAAAAAAAAAAAGGAAAATATCAAAGAAATATTAAGGGGAAATTAATTCACCAATTCTATCAAAATAGCATCATGCAAAGCTGTAAAGTGCTATTAGATGCAGCACTGAGTCTTCAGTATGATGGAGAGGCAGGGGTGGTTAACGCTGTGACGATGATGAGGGTAGCTGGCAGCAGCTATGTCTCTCCTTGGGACATCCTGAGCATTGAAGTCTCCCCAGTTACACTACTGGAAGAGCAACCTGCTTAACTTCTTCCCAATAAACTGGTTCCTGGAGTAAGTGGGAATACGTAAAATTGTGGATGATGGTGTGGAAATTTCTAAGACACAGCCTCCCTTTGCTGCTTTCTGCCTCCTTCTTGATGAGAAGAAATGTTGAGCCTGCAGCACCCTCCACACGCAGGGGTCCCTGGCTCTGCAGCAAGCTTCCCAACCTCCTTCCACCACAGCCTGTGTTTCTTCACGTCTTGGGGGCACAGGCAGGGTCCCCTCCTGGCTCCAGCGCTGGGACAGAGTGAAAAAGGAGAAGCGGAGCCCATAGTGCTGCAGCTGTGAGGTGTGTTGCCATCAGCCCCAGGCTGCTGAGGTGCAGGGTAACTTTGCATTGTTACAGAAGACAGACAAAAGACACCAGAGCAGAGGAGGTGCACTCCTAATATGCTTTAATAAATGAAAAGAAAGTGTGCTCAAGAGAAAATATGCAGCAGGCTACGAAAAATGTGGAAGCTGCCTTTTCCTTCTACCCCACGGCTGGCCTCACGCACCGGTGTGTTTCCATGGAGGCTGTTGCTGTCACTGCATGGCTCATGCTGGAGTGTCACATTGGATGGGAGCCAGCTCAACAAGAAAAATAAAGTGAGTTTTTAAGAGGTAACGTGGTAAATGTTCTTCTCAGTCTGGCTACCAATATGTGCTGTCTAGCCTGAGGCGTGCAGCACATATGGGTGAAGCTACTGAAGTTTGGTACTTTAACTTCTCAAGTTGCTTTTTACGAAACCAAAGGATACACATTAGACTAATCGAGAAAAAAAAAAAAAAAAGAGAGAGGTAAGGAAAAGCAAGGCCTAGCGATCTGATCTCAACAGACTGTCTCTGGCAACTTCTGAATTCTTACTCTAGGGCTTAGAGGCTTTTCTACATACCAGGGGATTTTCCCTACTGACCAGGCACAGGCAGCGAGGGCAGCTGCTCCCAGCAGCAGACTGGGCAGCAAGGCAGCCCGGCCACGCCGCTGGTGCCCAGGCAGGTGACGGTGTCCAGGGCAGCAGCAGATGCTGCCATTTGGGCCACCTGCTTCGGGCAGCTGTGCTGGAACCCGTGCCCGCTCGCTCTCCCAGCAGCAGCCTGGCTCCAGCTCCTCCTTCCTTCCTGGAAATTCAATTTTACCTCCACTGCTGACGATGTGACCAGCCCATGCGGGGGCCTGCATTAGAAAGGGCAACTGCTGAAACAAAATATAGGTGATACCTGCTCCCGGGCAGTCTGCTCTTCCCTCACATAGGGTCTTTCAAGGCACTTCAGCAGTCCCTTCACAGTGTGCCCCTGGGCTTCTGGGACAGCATCGCAACCTCCTCCTCTCTTTCCCATCTGTCAGCTCAGCGGTGACAATAGGGCAGACTGGAGTTTCTTTCGGCTCATTCGATTTCTATGGTTAGCATTTGCCAAGTGCTCAACTGCTTGTAAAAATCATGTCATCGGTTGTCATTAGAAAGAGAATTGATAACTGATGTTTTCTGAGCCTTGCAGTCAGTCAAATAAATTCATTCTTTTAGTTTAAAAAAACAAAAACCACACAGACAAGCCAGGACGCTAAGTAAGCTATTGCTACAACACAATGCTTAGGTTTCGCAGCTGTTAGATGGATTCCCAGTGGCACAACTATGATTAATACTCTGTGAAATTCCCTGTTTTTAAAAATTATAACACATCCAAAGAAAAAAATTATTCATTTGAAATGTGATATGTACAACTTGAGTCCAGATGAAGCCTCTTCTGCAACTTCTGACTCAGAAAGCACCACGCTATGTCCACAATGCCCAGGTACAACGGCAGGCATTTCAAGCCCAACTACTGAAATAACAGAAGTGTTGAAAATGAATGTTTGAAAATGCGGTGGACGATGAGAAAGGAGAAGTGCTGCCTGAGTGAAGAAAAGGCATTTAAGTGATTATTTGTGTGGAGATTTATTCTGTTGCAATTTATTTAATACTTCCATGGAGAACAAAGAACTTTGCTGAAGTAAAAACAACTGAAAAAAATAAAGCCACATAACTTCTTGAAAATATTTGTTACACCTAAGACCTGACAAGAAAAGCATAAAAGATTGTTATGATAACATGAGCACAGAAGACATCCCAGGTGTTTTTGGCTGCCTAAGTGCGAAATAAGATACGTTCGAGCCACACATGCCCAAGCCAAATGTTGCTATCCTGTCTGCAGAACCCTTGTCAGTAACGTGCACAAACCCCAAGCACTTCTGCAACATTCCTTCCCACACAGAAACTGCCCTTCCAGGTCTCCCCATATAGAACTTCCTTTGCAGCTCGGGAAACCTGCGCAGAGGGAACAGATTAGAAGAGGGCAATGTTACCGAGGAACTGTGGAGTACAACATAACCAGGAGCCATAGGGAACACAACACAGTGGGGGCTACGGGGCAAAATTTCGACAGACTGTCCCACACCACGCTGCTATCTTACCAAAAGATATGTAGTGACATCATGAAGCACTGTTTAAGAGATCCTCAATTTTCTGATGTCCCTTGAACAACCAAACAACACAGTATTCTGTATGCTGAGCTAATGGAATCGAATATGAAGCTTAAAATGATGTAAGAAGTTTTCTCAGAGTGACTTTAAGTCCATAAATTCAGCTGCAAACTACAGAGTTTTGAAAGGAAAATCCACAGCAACCCGTTCCATTCCTAGGCTTTGAATTGATGTGGTGTCCAGAGCCAGGAAGGGCTTTTCTCCATTTTTCTTACAAAAATATTGCCCAAACATTGGAGAGCTGCAAAATTTCTTTCCCAGAACATGTTCCTTGATGAGTTCCTACTCCCCATTAACTTTTGCCAATAAATAAGAAACTGTAAAATAAATAAGAAACTGTCCCTCCTGTTGCTCTGGAGCTAGTCTCTTAAATAAGATCATAACCCTTTAATGGATCTTGCTAAAAGAAGGCAACTTTCAAAAAAAAAAAAAAAAAAGTGCATGATCTCAATGCAAGGTTATAGAAGGGGCACACAGCTTTCGGACAGAGCGAGCAGAGCACTACTACTACACAGCCCCACTTTCCTAGAGTATGTATCTTGTCGACATTGCTAATCTGAATCAGGCAAATTGAGTATTTTGATCTCTGTCCCCGGAGAAAAACATTCACCTATTACATTAGATTAGAATTTTCCCCTGTTATGCAGCATAGCTGAAGTATTCTTCACTACAGCCTTCGTTATATCAGAGAGGCTGTGTTGTAAACACTAGGAGCATCGTTCATGCACTGAGTTAGGCGTTCAGGTTTATTAAGGAGCTGAAGGAAAAGATTTCCTGATCGTCTGCCTCAGAGCGCACAACTGCTTTATACACAGCGCAGGCAAACACAAATACTGTGCCCATGACGAAGCTGTGATCTTCCTACCTGAGGAATATTTCTGCTGGTGTTTTAGCGAGGCACGTGAGATACGGTAACGTTACTGGTCAGGCGTCCTTCTGTGCCACTGCTTGGCCGTTCTGGTTAACGGCCCCCTGGAAGCTGTCTATAAAACACCCCGGCACGTGACGGTACAGTGCCACACGTGCTGATACGCTTTGTAGCTGGATTCAGCGAAACAGAAGCTGATGTCCTTGCCCCAAAGAGTTTGCAGTCTAAGGCTGGATCGTGGCTCTCAGCAAAAGGGGCCAGCAGCATTTACTCACGTTGCGCCTAACAGCAGCGTGGGCCTACGTGGAGCTGAGGAAGTACTGGCAGATGATCACAGGCTGCGCTGCAAGACAGCAACTGTATCAGAAGGGCAGTATCTGCTGATGCTGATGTGGTCAGCTCCTTGGCAAAAAACATTCACGTGCCTTTATTCAAAAGGGAAAGCTTGTGAAAGGAATTAGCAACAGTCCCTCAGCTGCAGGTATTTGAATTGATTATCTGTCAACCCAAAGGTTCCCCCAAGTTCAGCAAATGAACACAATCTGTCTTCTGAAATGTATCACGTAATTTGTTAAAGCTTTTTTTGGTCTAACCATGCATCCCAAATAAAAAAGCATTTTGTTTTTGGTTTGAGTAATGAGGTTGACTTTTTTTTTTTTTTTTTTTTAATTTACTTGATTTTTGAGTTAGAAAATTAAATACAAATTGAAATGGAATAAGAAATAGGTAACTTAAGAATTTTTTTTTTTTTTAAAATACCTGGTGTTAATCCAACTGGCAAAATCTTTCAATATTCACAATTCTGATTTATTTCAGATGTAGCTTTATTTGTTTCAGGCTTGCATTGTTCAAATATGCTATTGATTTTCTGTTTTCTTTTGTTCTGAGGTTCCAGTGTGCTCTCTGCTGGTGATGCCATTCCCATTTCAAAAAATGATTGATTCATTAGTATTGGAAAAAAAAAAAAAGCAGAGCAAGAGGAAGTTAGATGTAGAAGTTGCCAAACTGCTTTCAAGAATATTATCTTTATTTGGCTATTTGCTGGATTAGAATCTACGGCTAAATGCAAATAGGACAGCGGATGCCGGGGAACAGGGACGAAGAAACCACTCTACCAATGGGGGACAGGCACAGGAGTGGCAAGGGGCTGAGGAACAGGGCACAGAGATTTTATGGGACTTCGTTTTAGACAAGATTTAGGAAGCTCCATTAAGGGAAAACAACTACAGGAAGACTGAAAATAACCAGCTGGGACTGTAAGGGTGAATAACGGTGAACTAGTAATAGTGGGTGGTAGACAACATGGCAGACCTGGAAAAGGATCATGGAAAAAAGTCTAAAATGCACAAATAAACACAACTGTTGGGTCTGTGAAAAAGTAAATAACCAAAAATTTTCCACTGGCTGATTCGTTCTCCTGGCTTCCAAAATTATGTTTGTCTATTTTTAGAATTGAGTATAGCAAGGCACTTGAAAAAAAAAAAAAAAAGTTGCTGTTTCAAAATTTAAGATTCTTGTTTCTGAAAAAAAAAAAATGGTATGCTAAGAAATTCCACTGGGTAATAGAAAAACTAAAATTCTTCTGAGAGGGGGAAAAAAAAAAAAAGAGAGAGAAATGAGAAATCTGTAGAAACACTAAATGTTTTCCAAGTACTTCTCTGTTAAAAATTGAAGCCAGAACATTTTCAAATAGACGATGTGCGCTCAGCTTTGTTACGTTACACGAGAATGGAAACAGAGGGGTCAGGTACGTGGAGCAAGCCAAGACGGTGATTTAGTAGGGCAGATTTTCCATAAAAGTATGTGATTGAGAACTACATTTCTCTATAAATCTGTGTTATACATCAAACACTAATGTGTAATATCCCTGCTTCCAGATCAATCTATTGATATATAATCATGCAATACGTTTCTCCAGTGAATGCAGCTACATATTTTTGCTTTAGATACTGGCCTGCAAATCCACGAATGTGGGTAATAGTTCTCAGAGCAGGCAGCAGACCATGCAAACAGCCAACATGGCACATAATGGAGCTCGTGGAGAACAAATTTTATCACCAAACGTCAGTCAGCCAACCCTTCTTCTCGACAACTCCCTTAGATATGTTAGATAAATGAATAAAATATTTCTTAAGTGTGATAAAATATATATTGAGGCTTTTAAATATTTTATCTGGAATTCAGTGGAAACGAGCCACGTCTGCTTCTCAGGGCACAGCAACGCCTGTAACACGATGTTTCTCCGTCACGCACCTTATCATGCTGTCTACATGCAATCTTCCTCCTGCTATCACTGTTCATTTTTCACGTGCCAAGTGTTCATTAATCCTTTAACCTCTGTAGGTAAAAACCCGTTTTCCTCTGCAGAACACTCAGGGCTGGGAAATCACTGTTCCCTGTTCCAAGTGGTTAAGAAGGATGAATGCTAATACTCGTGTTTTTATTGATAAATCTGAATATAAGCTACAAATCTACCCAGGGAATGCTTCCTGTGGAGCTCTGTAGTAGCCTGCTTCCTATGGGATTGCATATTTTATCTTTTAAAACATGGTGTTACGATGTTAACTCATGACTGGGGTGCAATCTTCTGAAAACTAATGAATCACATCTGTAATCTCTGGTGAGTTTTTGGAGCTGGCACTATACGCAAAGTAATAATAAAAGGAAATACGTTGTTCAGGTCATTAGACTGTATTTTAACTCTGTGCTCACTTTTCTCCAAAGGAAAGGATTACGCTGGAGACAAAATAATAGCAAATCACACCTGATCTTCTTTATAGCTTGCAGAGACAAGCTATACATACTGCTAGGTGGACTTCTATCCGTTTCAGCATTTCCTATTTGCTATTCTGCCTTTTTTAACCTTGTGGACACAGAGGTAAGATGCAGGGACAGTCAGCGAGGGGGTTACTTTACCTAAAGCGTTCGTGCCAAGAGGCGGCCGAGGACCATTTACAGGATGGTTAAGGGCAGAACACACGAAGCAGTTCAGGCAGCTGGCATCAAACACGCTAAGGGAGCAGACACTGGCTGTGGGTCCTGAGGCTTCCTACGTAACCAGCGGGTAGAGCAGCAAGCGTTCGTTCCTATTGACTGAAGGTCTCAGCTCTTTAGCAGTCATTATTTACCTCAGCTCAGCCCGGTTTCCTGTGTAAATATGCACACTCTACAGACTTTTACTAGACAGAGAACCACCTTCTGTGTTTTATTCACCAAGTCACTGTTAGGAAGGCTTTGGAGATTACAGACTGCGATCCTCTGGAGCTGTCTGAATGCGAGGAGAACAACACACCTTCTATTTCCTACACGCTCTGACCCCGGTGAAGGCACCCTGACCTGAGTCGCTACCAAGCCTCCTTACACTGAATTCCTCCCCAGCATGGCCAAGAAACCACCTCAGCAGCCAGGGCTGGGCAAAGCTCAGGGCACGGCCATGCTGTACTTCCTTCACACAACAGGAACTCTGAGGAGGAGGCAGAGAATGGCCACAGCAGCTTTGCGTTAACCAAAGGCCCTCCAGCACAGGGAAGTCCCCAGGTAACCGGGCAGGGACATTTCCACCAAAGTACTTCACTGTGCGAACAAGTATTTGTAAGAACACTTCTGAAAAGAAATAGGGATTCACTTCTCAAAGTTTACACACCAAATCTCAGATTTGTATTTTTGTTTCCTAAGGGTTTTTAAGTAATGGCTTCAAAAGAGCCACGCAACAAACACTTTTTCACTCATTTTAAGATTTTGGAATCTGCTTCTGTCTCTGTACATTGCTACCAAAGCGTCTGTGACCCCGTATCAGCAGTCCCTGAGCGTGAAAGTCTTCCCATAAAGGAAGTTCTCGGTTTGAAGAGGCGTGACCCGGCCTTACACACCGACNCAACACAAAAAAAAAAAAAAAAAAAAAAAAAAAAAAAAAAAAAAAAAAAAATCCCAAACCAACAACCAACCCTCAAAGAGTTCTCACAAGCTGCAGTGTGTAGCTAGATTAAACAAACAAACGAAAAGGCTCGCACAGCTCGGCTCCCACAAGCCCGCCAGGTGACTGCCCAGCACGGCGCTGCCCAGGACACGCAGCCGGGAGGCGGCCGCGCCCCAACCCCCCCCCACTCCGTCCTCG
>VXAV01006837.1:71280-84784 GCA_013399715.1 Alectura lathami | reverse complement strand
TCTCAGTTCGTAGAGTAGTGAATAGCATTTAAAAAGGGCTGTGGGAAAAAATCGTGTTTTTTCTGCCATCCCCCAGCATTTGGCTGTGGGGAGAAAGGCTTTTAAAGTAGGAGATGCGCTGTGGGGCATTTGAGGAATGATTGCGTGTGTGCTGGAGGGGCTGGAAGGAGTTTAGGATTTGGGAGGTGCTGCTTGGTTTCTGCTGCTGATAATGAAGCAATATCAGATGTGTGAAGAAGGGGGATGGGAGGTGAGGGTTTTTTTTTTTTTTTTTTTCAATTCTTCAGCAGTACTTGTAGTATTTCCAGACCTGCCTCGCTATTTTCGTGTAGAAAAACCTTTGCTGAAAAGGCCCCTAAGAGTCAGAAGAACATTTGTAACAACTTTTAAAAATAAACTTTAAGATTCCAGGACAGGCTAATAATTGTGGAGCCTTCTGCCAGGTATTTCTGTTGGGATTAGCCAGATCTGAGTGTGTGCAAGTGGAGCTTCACTTCTGAAGTGAGATTTAAGTACTGCGGGGTTGAACCAGTTCTGGTGCTGTGAAGTGGTAAGAGGGCTTAGGCTGCAAACCCAAGCAGTGGGAATCCTCTTTCTGTTCAGTCTTGGGTTCACAGACCAACACGGTGCATGAGTTTACCCACTGTCATGAAGTAGAAATGCAGAGCACACGTTTTGGGCAGGATGTGCAATGTCTCTTCCAGGTGTTCGGGGCGCTCTTGACCACACCTGTAGCATGGCAGAAATCCTGTGAAATTCGGTGCATATTTCAGTGCTTTGAATGCTGCCCTGCTGTTTAGGCTTTGGGTAGGCGTCCGTCCATCCTGAGCAGTTTATTGAATAAAGGCAGGGTGTGTGCTGTGCCTAATCGCTGGGTAAGCAGCACTTGCTGATGCTGCCTTTCCAACGTTATGGTGCTGCAGCCTTCACCCTTCAGGCTGCTGGATCACCTCTGAGCCACGCCAACCTCCTTGCTCTGCTCATTTCCTAAAGAAATGTCCTTTGCATTGTGTAACAGGTCTGCTCAGTGCAACGTTGGTTGAGACCAAGTCTTTGTTCCACTCGGGTTAGACATACAAACACCTTATTCACAATCTCCTGTTCATGATGCTGGGGGAATACTCATTTTTCTTGAAGTGTTTCATGTGGGGCTTTTGAATAATTGTCTTATTTTGTTGGGACGTGGTTGTGGTTTGCCTTTCCTTGACTTAGATACAAAGAGAAACAAACAAAAAAATAATTTACTGAAAGGGAAATTTCAGTTTTAGAAAAGCTGAGATGGATGCAGCAGAGACTTTGACCTTCTCGGCTCTTGACTAGTGGCTGTTTACTACAGCTGCAACTGTGCCTCTTTGGAAGAGGGGGAGCTGCACACAAGCATGCTCACTTTCCCCAGCTGAGAAGAAAACAGAGAGAGAGGCATGGTGGTTCAAAGTGAGATTTAAGAGAAGCATTAAGCAGTCAGAGTGCAGCTTTTCCTGTACTTTTGTGCAGAGTATGCTGTGCTGTAAGACAAATTTTGAGTCTTGAAAGTGCAAATGTGAAAGCATGAGACGACAACGCTCCCTGTGCAGTGAAAAACGAAATATCAAAGCTAGGAAAGAGAAATGTTTTCATGCTGTGGTGCTACGGACACTTCTAACAGCGTTTGTCAGTCAGAACCTCCATGTAACCTTACCCTGTGAGAAGGCAGCGTTCGGCTGCTGAACTTTAGACAGACCTCCTGTTTCAGCGGAATGGATTTTTTTTGAAGTCAGTCCTAAATGTGAAAATAAAAGAGCAACAGGAGTTATATTTGCGGATCGTGTCACCAGGATGGTTCTAGTTTCTAGCTGGGCGGGCTTGGCTGGAGTATTGCCTAGACCTAGCGCGTGTCCGTAGCCCGGGTGCGGAACTGGGTGAAATGGGACCAGTGTGAGGAGACCTCTGCGGTTGCTTTCAGTTTATAATAAAACTCTGCGGGTGCTGTTGCATTTGCGTTTGGAAGTCCTTTTCTGTGCAGAAGGCCTGCTTAGGTTTGGAGCCCTGAAAGGTGTGAACTTTCTCATACATTCTTGAAGCTTGGTGTGATTGGTTGAGGTTTGCTTTGAATCTGTGCTTTCATGTTTGTTCCCAAGCAATGACTGTAATATAAAAATAGTAGGCCGTTCTTTAATTAGTTCTGTTTACTGTTTGGTGGCAGATTGAAAGAATACTGAGAGACAGAAAGAACAGAAGAGTGAATGTGCCTTTGCCAAGAAGTCAGTATATATACTCAGTGTGTAACGTTGAGCTTGTGTGGATTTTCCTTTCTTGGTTTCAATGTAGTACCTCTTGGTATTTTTCAGAAGGCATAATCTAGGCTTCGGTCTAAACCAAAGTCAAACTGCAATACAAAAATATTTTTTGGTTTTTATGTGTACTGCAAAACAACATGATTTGGAGGAGATATCTAAATTATGGCTGTGCCTTGGTCATGTAGCTCTTCATTTCCTGCATTTTTGGGCAGGGATGGTGCCATGAGCCCTTCCTGTGTTGAGATACATGGTAAAACTTGCTTGGGGGTGAATGCATGAACTCACATGAGATGTCTTCAAGGCCGCAGGTGGCACAGATGAGTGGGTAAGCGTGGGTGCTTATTTAAGAGAAGCTGTCCTCTTGCTGTGCTGCCTCTTTGCAGCATGACAGGGCAGAGATGGCTGAAGTCAAGCTCCGGCCACCGCTTGTAGCAGCCCTCATGGTGTGGAATGAGTCCAGTGCTGGGTCCTGTGGTGTTGGCTCTTCCTCCCCTTCAGGGAGCTCCCTTACCTCCTGTGTTGGTGCAGCGTAATGACCATTTTTCTTCATGCACTCTACAGCTGCACACATCAGCCCCTTTGTCAGAGGAGCCTGTTCGGCTGCAGGTGCAAGGGTAGGACTTGTCTAGGTGATGGCTTGCTGACTGTTATTATTCCTGTTATTTTTAACTCTAATAAAACCACAAAGTTAAGGATGTGTCAGAAATAAAATTGCGTGTGTTAGATTGAAGGGAGATCACACGATTAGAGACTACTAGGGAATAAAGTTTGCCAAGACTGTTGTAGCTTGACATTTCCTCTGAATGCAATCTTAACAATGTCTGGATTTTTATTTTTGTAATCTCTTGGTTTGTTTATTCACAGACTGTTTTTTTTTTTTTTTTCCTCTCTGAAACACATTTCCTCATGGTGTTTACCCTTCTGTGGGTTGCCGGTAGCGCTCGTGTTGATGGGCGTTAGAGTTGCAGCACGGACCAGCACCACTGGAGTTAAGGCACGTCTGGTTAGCAGTAGCAAGCGTTTGTCCTCTGTGTGAACCAGCCTTCAGAAGGGGAATGAAGCATGCTTTTTGCTAATGGCTGGCGCAGTATTTGCCACATAGCAGAGTAATGATGGGACTCAGAAATCCCGAGCTTTGTTCCTGGCTGTGGGGTGAATGTGCTTTCGTTGTTCAAACACAGAACAATCAAATGCATGACCTTGGACTCAGCAGAGTAAAGGAGATAATTAATCAGATGATGTATTGTGTTGGAGACCTGAGTTCTGGTCTCAGTTTTGTCAGATGTCGCCTAGGATAACTGCTTCGTTATGCTCTCTGTAAGGTGGCAAGCAATGATCCTAATTTCCCCTTGGTGTGGGGCACTGTCCAGTGGTCAGAGCTGTAAAGAGCACAAGGTTACGAATGCTAATGCTAATCCTCCTCCTGACCGCCTAAGGAGGGTGTCTTTTTCTCTGCTTTGGCCAAGAAGCCCTTTGGTGGTGGAGTTGCGTCTGGTTCCTGGAGACTTAGATCCCTGTCTGCAATGCAGGAAGCACAGCGATGCCTGCTGGCTGGGTTGCTGCAAGGAGCCAGGGCCATCAGGAGGAGTGCTCAGGCCTGTTAGCAGAGCTGGAGATTTTGCCAGCCAGTGTCTGGAAGCCTTCCTGAGCATGTGCAAGCTGCAGCTCTCAGGTATGATGATCAAATCTCAACAGGCTGGCCATGGTGGGGGGAAAGGCAGCTCTAACCCCAGCAGTTTCTTTTAGGAAAGTATTAATCTTTTTCTTTGGATCCTTGTTGGAAAATCTTTCCAAATAAAAATATTTTGAATTATTTTTTAGACTTCTTCACCCTCAGAATAGTGTGGATTTTCTTGTTTTTTTTTTTTTTTATTGTTTTCTCTCTTTATTTGGGGTGTGCTATGCTGGCATAAAACAGTTTTGAATTAGTCTTGGAGTAAGAGTTGGCAGTGCTGTAGGAGAGCATGTAAAGAGCTATGATTGATGATGCTTTAAAATCTCTTTAAGTGTTGGACAGTAGTTGGAGCTATTCCGGTTTCTTTTTCATATAATGTTTTAGTTGCAAGAAAGTTTGAGTTAAGTGGGAAATGAAAAGATTTTCATTAAAAAACTCCCCCCAGAAACAGAGGTGGGGAAAATAATTCCTTTCCAGTCACTACAAATCAGTAAGAGTTACAAGATGACTTTTTTTTTTTTAACGGTTTCTGTCTAGTCAATGAAATCTTCTGTTGTATAGATGGTGCCCTGCAGAATTTTGAAAGGGAAAGAACGAATGGAATGAATTGTTTTTTTTTTTTTTTTTTTTTCTCTTCTGAAAAGGGGGAGCATACAAACTCAGTCTAGTTGGCAGGTGGATTTGGAAGCTGTTAATTGAGAAAGTGTTGCCATTTTCAGTTTTTCTTTCCAGATCTGTATTCAGCAAAATCAACATTTTGCAAAAAATATCTTCAATGTGTATTTAAAGAATATGTAGCAATAGCTCTGGACTTTGTATTTTGAGAATATCAATAGTCACATCAAACAATTAAATATAAGCATAGCACAAACTGAAAAATAACATTATTTTTAGTACAATTTTTTTTTTTTCACATCCCAGCCAGTATCTGAGATGGATTTATTTTGTGCGCACTGGAAATGTGCTCTCCTTTAGTTTCTGTGTGCTGCTGGATTTAAGAAGGCAATATTTCTTTTTCATTGCGATTGTAAAGAAGCATGTGGGCTGGGGCAGGGGTGGGAGGCTCGAGTCTATGCATAGTAGTTGCAGACAGTTGCCTAAGACAGTTCTGGTGGATAGCTTGAATAAAATTCATTCCTGCCCTTAAAAGAAGAGCCTTACTCCAGAGGTGCATTGTAAAGTCACGATGCCGTAATCATTCTTATGGTCAAAAAACCATGGTCTCTTCGTTGAATGACTACAGAGAGAGTCCAAGATGAGTAGCTTGCACACAGGTGTCACGCTGTACTTGTTTAAAGGCAAGTGAGAGGTGGCCTGCTCTGGTCTCCTTAAATCCTTGGGAAAACATTCCTGTCTCTGCAGGATTTACCTGTGGTGAGGAAGGGAGAACAGACTCCATGCTCTGTGTGCTTTTCTTTTTTTTCTTTTTTTTTTTTTTTTGAGGCTTCCTTTATTTGGTGTTTAACTAACACCACATGTTGTACGAGTGGGCACCCTTAACCAGTTCAGTAGGGAAAGCACCAGGAGCTTAGCTATTTGGTACCCAAGTCATTCTGTGGGCTTGGCCCATCAGCAGAAGTGAGAAATTGTTGTACTTTCACACCCCTCCCAAACATTACTACAGTTCTTTGCGTGTACAGCTTTCATTAACACATCTTTTTCCTCTCCCGATAACGTAGGAATTAAAAATAAAGGGAGAAAGTTTCTCCCTGTGGTTAGGTCTGACTGCAGTCAATTTAGCTCCTTCACATCCATCAGTTCTTGTCGCTGAGTATTTAGCTGTTGCTGCTTCAACCTCTTGTGACAGTGCTTCCCTGTCCCTCTTCAGGTGAAAAATACTGTTTTCTGACATCCTTTTCCTCCTGACATAGTCCTTCCGCTGATGACATGAATGGAACAGTCTAGTAATGAAAAGGCTTCCGTAATTTCTATTCCTAGTCAGATTTGCTGGGTCCTGTGTTATTTTAAAGCCACCTTTATTTTGTGAACAGTGTACCAACTTTGTATTCTTTCCTCCAGCATTTTTTCTTAAAAAACTCACACTGCTCTGTGCACTCCAACCTGCAGGCTAATCAGGCATGTCTTTCGGGCTGTGCTCAGGGTGTCTGGCGGTGATGGATGTTGTTGCTGGATTTAGCATTAGATATTTGAGCTATCCTTGTATATTACTGTGTTATTACAAACAGCAACATAAACGTAGCACAAAGTATCTTCATATCAGCTAAAAATTAGAAATATGAAAATACTGTCAGTTGAAATCTTCTCCTTTTGTTATGTAATGTTACAATTAGTTCAGCAAAACTGAAAAATTTTATCTATATAAAGGAATCTGTAGAAGTAATTTCTGTAGAAGTGAGACGTGCTGCGGCAATCATTTGATACGATCTAAACCTGTAATTCCTGTCAGAGACTGTAGTTTTTAGTTTAAAAGTTGAACGAGTAAGCTGCAGCTTTTATGAATCTCGAAGATTGGCAACTGTGTGAAGTATGGGAGTTGTGTCCTGAAGGCATCTTGACAACATTGCGAATGCTGCAGAAAACGCGAAGCCAAGCCTGACCAGCACCTGTGTTCCAAAGACATCTAAGGACTTCTGTCTGGATGAACAAGTTTGTATTTAGCCATAGCTGCCAAATCCAGTTCATTCCTCAAGTTCATGATATGACACTGGTTTTGGAGATCCATCTAGTTTTGTACCTCTAGTGGGGAACGTTCAACTTGAAACTGAATTCTTAACTCAGGGGTTTAGGAGTACATCTAGGTTTTGCTCTTAAAACTATCGTTGTTCTTGCTGTCTGGCATGGGCTTTCTTTTCTCTTTGCACTGCCCTCTTGCGCCTAAACATGAAGCACAATATTGAGTGTGGGATTCTAAGTCCCTGCGAAAGATCTACCCCCGGTAGAGAGGCATGTCACTATGCCTTTTGAATCTGTAATGACTTACTGAAAAAGACTTTGTAAGTCTGTGTTTCAGTTGTTAATTGAAGAGTGAAGCGTTTCAAGTTCGTTACCGTCCTGAAGGATGGTTTCAGATGATGACTGGTTTTGTTCAAAGTCCTTAGTTACTGGTGGACGTACTATCATTTAAGCGGGTACCAGAAGGAACTTACTGTATGTCAAGTTATATCGATGGGGGGAAGACTTTCTGAAGTGAGAAGAAAAAGAGATCTAAACATGGGGTCCCTAGTAATTGCAGGCCTGTTAGTCTCACTGCCACAGCCTGGCAAAATTATGGAGATTATTTTGGGAGGTAGCAAAAAAAAAAAAATCTGAAAGACAATGCAGTCATTAGTCACAGCCAAGATGGATTAATAAGGGGAAGTCCTATTTAACAAACGTAATCTTTTTACGACAAGGTTACCCACCTAGTTGAACAAGGGAGGCCAGCTGATGTAATTTTTTGGATTTCAGCAAAGATTTTGATGCTGTTTCTTACAGAATACTTCTGTACAAAATGTCCAGCATACAGCTAGACAAATACATAATATGGTGGGTGAACAATTGGCTGGACTCCAAGGGTTATTGTAAATGAGGCTACATCAGGCTGGTGGCCAGTCACTACTAGGGTTCCGCAGGGCTTTGTTTCAGGCCCAGTTCTCTTCAATGTTTTCATCAATGACTTTGAAAGTGTGCTGAGTAAGCTTGTGGATGACACTGAATTGGGAGCAGTTGTTGGCTCACTTGAAGGTAGAGAGGCCTTGCGAGGAGAACTTGACAAATTGAAGGGCTGGGCAATCACCAACTGCATGAAGTTCAACAAGAGCAAGCGCTGGCTTCTGTGTCTGGGATGGTGCAACCCTAGATGCATGTGCAGACTGGAGGATGAGAGGCTGGAGAGCAGCCCCACAGAAAGTGATCTGGGGGTTCTGGCAGAGGGCAAGTTGAACATGAGCCAGCAGTGTGCCCCAGCCCAAAGGGCCAACCGTGCCCTGGGGTGCACCAGGCCCAGCACTGCCAGCTGGGCGAGGGCAGGGATTGTCCCGCTCTGCTCTGCCTGGGGCGGCCTCACCTCGAGCACTGGGGGCAGGTGTGGGTGCCACAGTGGAAGAAGGACATGAAACTGTTAGAATCCAAAGGAGGGCTGTGAAGATGGAGAAGGGTCTAGAGGGCAGGATATATGAGAAGCAGCTGAGGTCCCTTGGTTTGTTCAGCCCAGAGCAGAGGAGGCTGAGGGGAGGCCTTACAGCGACCTCCAGCTTCCTCCCAGGGGAATCTCTGCTCTCTGGGGACAGCAACAGGACCCGAGGGAACGGCATGGAGCTGCGTCAGGGGAGGGTGAGGATGGGGGTTAGGGAAAGGTTCTGCACCAGAGGGCGGTGGGCATGGAACAGGCTCCCCAGGACAGTGGGCACGGCTCCGAACTGCCGGAGCTCAAGGAGCGTTTGGACACCGCTCTCAGACACAGGGTCTGGGTTTGGGGTGGTCCTGTGGGTCTCAATGATCCTTGTGGGTCCATTCCAACTTGGGATATTCTACGATTCAGTGGGGTCAGACTGTAGATTCATTGTGTTGAGGATCAGATAAGACCATTATGATCGTCCAATTCAAAATCAGTCATCAAGAGAATATCACCTAGAGTTGTGTTAAGCAAGCATATTTTGTGGGAGCTGGAACATTTTATGAATACATGATCATAACATCGAAGACTTCATATGATGGAGAATCACCTATATTCATTGATAAGCATATCCAGGGATTATAATTGCCCTAATCTTTATGCATGGTTTGTACCTGAGTTTATCCCTGTCTTTGGCTTCCAGCCATTTAACCTTGTTGTTCCTCTGTCTGTTAAGTGAGTGGTCATCCAGTCTCCTGTCAATTCCTTGTCTTTATTTTCAGAGTTTGCATAATTGAATAGTGTTTTAATTTGCAGCTGTTGAAGAGAGTGAATTGATTTAAATCATTTTTAGTTCAAAATAGAAAGCAGGAGATCTTGGTCTAAACAACTAGCCTAAGCCTTTTGTTACTGTACTTACATTATTCATTTCCAATGATGATTGTTGTTTAAATGGTGTTTAGCATGCTGATATGGAGCAGAAGTCTTTACATACCACATGCCATTTTTTAGCTGAGGGAATGCATACCTATGTATTTAAAAAGTTTGTGGACATAATGTTAATTTTCCTGAGTTTTAATTTAGCATTTTTAATATTACAATATGACAGGTCTTTATTACTGGATGCTGGAAGTTTAATGGTGACTTGTTCAGGCTTTACTTAGGTGGAAATTGAAACTCTCCTAAACTGTTGAAAACATCACTTAAATGATTTGTATTATTTTGCTCTATTTTTAGTGTACCTGGTTACTATAAAATCTTTTTAAAAGGTATTTGCACTTAAAAGTAATTTTTATATTAAAGTAAAAACATACTTAAAGAAGGAAAAGTAAATGGAACTTGCTGTTCTTTAAAATCGACTTGAGAGTTTTAAGTCTCGTATACATCGTTGTTCAGTGCATTCTTTACATTAAGAGACTGGAAGAGAATAATAAATGTATGTTGTCCCTTTTGCTTCCACTAGATTTTATCCACTTCTGCGTAAGCTAGGTGTTGGTCTGCAGTAGTCGGATAAGCTCTCTTATGCACCTGCTTATTGATTAGTGTACTCTGCTTCAGTTTTGTTTAGTCCTGATTTTTATCAGATTAGTAATGGTAATTTCTTTGAAGCCTCAACAGCAAGTGAGTACTGCCTGAATGTAAATGAAAGAAAATCAGGTTTGAAATTACAGAAATGACTTAAATTCTTTCAACTTTTTTAGAAGAATAATTTTAAAATGTCAGAATTTTTCATTAGAATTTATAATAACATTACAAGAAGACTTACTTTACCATAGAGCTTTTGGAATACTGTTTGTTAGGCTGCTGCTTCTAGAAGTATTGAACTCTGTCAAAGATAGGAGTACCCATCTTTTCTCTTATTGTGCAGCTGCATATGAAAATCATATTTTCACAGTCTCCTCTAATGACATCCTATTTCAAGTGCCTTTCTGACATGTCTATTCAATATATTTTATTGGAAGCATGGCACACAGTGCTCACAGGTCAGGGATATCAGATGAGCAGAATTATGCAGTCTCTGTTATGTGTGCTTATGTTCTCTTGCAGTACTTAAGACCATGCTGTATCTCACTCACTTATTCTTCATGTGTTTATCCAGGATTGTTTCGAATGTAATAATGCTGTTACTGTTCAAATATTCCATTTCCCCCCATAATTACTGTTCATTCATCATATCATTTTTGAAAGAGGGAGCATGAGTGTCAGGTGATTTTGCTGAGCTTGGCTCAGCCTCAGGAAGTTCAACTCATTCACAGTAATTTCATCATTGATGTCCTGCTGGTACTCAAACTGGGGCTTTTTCCTATAATTATTTCAGACTTTTTAGAGACTGACTTCCATGCTTATATATGTGCTGCTCTATTTTCTCAAGTATTCTTAAGGAGATGTAATTGTGTAAATAAAGCTTAATTCATTGATAAATTCCTTTTTATAAGGAAACCAAAGCAAAGATAGGCCTTTCTCCTTTTTTTTTTTTTTTTCCTGAGTCTTTTCCTTAACTTCTTGAAATAGACCAAAGCATGATTTTTTTTTTTTTTTTTACATTTCTTTGCTGCCTTTTCCATTGTATAATTTAGTTCAGTGCAATAACTCTGTTTTTGCTTAAATTTCTCTTGGAGACAGATAAAAGTATGTAGGATGCAGAGTTATGAAAAATCGTACAATTGGAGGTGTAGTTCTCTTTCTCCTCCTCAAGAAGGGAAAAGGGAATTTGTTGGCTCTGTCATTTTCTTTCTCCAGGTTATTGTAACCAGCGTAGATCATGTAGGAAGGATCAGGATTAGCAGCAAGGACCATTGTGCAGTACAGCCTTCTGCAGCAAGTCAGAAAACTGAGGGTGCCATTTAGAGGAAAGATTTTATTAACGCTTCCAGCTGTGTGGGAAGAAAGTGAACAGCTCACCAGGTAAAGAGCACTAGACATATATTCAGTTGAGGCTCTTTGCCAAAATAATATCTTGTTATGCTCTTGAGAGAGGTTCATATTGATGTTTACTTATCTGTGCTTTAAAAAAGGAAAGAGAAAATAATTGTAAAATAAATTTTATACATGTCTCATACAAAACTGTTACGGAACTAATCGGTCTGTTGGGAGGCATCACCTTTTTAAAATTACATGGACTTCCCATCACCTATTACAATCCCAGTTCCCCCCTGCCCCGGTTTCTCCTCCTGATAAACTCGTCTTTCTTTTCACCCTGCGCTGTCTTGATTGAGGTTTCCAGTCGGGTGCTTGAAGTGGGCTTGTGCTTTGCTCTGTTGGGCTTACTACTAGTCCTGATTTTTGTGCTCTTTATGGACCACCAGTTTATTAAAAGAGCCGCTCGCAGTCAAGCAATGGTGTTTGAGGCTTGTGAACAGCTCTCCACAGGGCTTTTGAACTCTGCCTTATGAGTACAGCTCTTCATGTGGCAAAAAAACTTGTGAGCCTAAAGCATATTATAGGCATTAGCCTAAAATACTGATATGCTAATGATTATATCTTTTTCTTTTACTGAAGAGGAAGTTTTAGGTGTTGCATGTTGTTCTTCACCAGTAATACTGCTGGTTTTCTCCGCCCGGTGTCTATTAGCCTTTTTGTCTGTTTTAGTTTCAAGGTTTTTTTTTTTTTTTTTTTTTTTTTTTTTTAAANTTCTGTTTTTGTTTATAGGTTTTTTTTTTTTTTTTTTTTTTTTTTAATTTTGAATGCAGGATTAGTTTCCATTGCACACATTTTTAAATGTAAAAACCAGTCATTCCTTAATTTATATTTTTGTGTTATAGATCACATAGCACGTTACAGGTCCCTGGAGTCCTGAAATTCTGCTGAAGATTTATCACAGCAGTTCCTGAAAACACTGCGGTAAAGCAGCAACCCGTAATTTTCTGAGTTAATGCAGTAGACAGCTGGAACTGCACGTGGCATCTCCTCGGTGCTGGCTGTAGTACCTTTGGGAAAACTTGTGACACCTCGCAGCTTGCCACGTGGAAAGCAGCTCCGTTAAGGTTGAGCTGTCACGTGCATCTTGTGTGCTGCTGTTTTGTAGTGAGGGTGGCTCAGGTTCAAGGTGACGGTGAATCCACTTGCAGCCTAGGAGGAGTTTCCTTCCCTTGGGCCTTTTCCTGTCCTTGCACTCTGGACAGGGCCTGCCTTTTGCATGTCTCTTCATGGTGGTTCTGCTGTGATGGGGAATGACTCCAACATCTTCTAAGAGTAGTTTTGCTGTTCCTCATCTGTTTCCCATTTATGCAGCTGGGCTCTCTGTGAGTCTCTTTGGGATGAAGGTGGGTTGCAGGGAAGAGAAATTAGGAAACCGAGTTGTGTGTGAGGAGGGGAATGATGAATATGTGAGGGCGGAAGGTTCAAGGAAAGTAAACTTGGTGCGTTCATTTAGTTTGTTACTATGTGAACAGTTTGGCTTCTACATTTGTCCTGAAGCTGCAGGTTTATCGCCCCTGTTGTTCTAGTAGGCTGCAGATTTATGTGGATATGGTAGATTTTCTTGCTGTCTAGCTCCATGGATTTGTCTTGATGGCTGTTCTGTCAGGAGGAGGTTGAGGTCTTTTCTTGAAGGGCTGATGTTTCTGTTGTTACTCTGAGCCACCAAATAACACTCATTTCTTACCCAATGTTGAGTTTCTCTGAGTGAATCAGATGCAACTTCCTGAGGTACTTTGAATATGTATTTTGTATATTGAACAGCTCTTGAGGGTGTCTTGTAGGTAGATTTTCTTTTTCTGGACATTTTTGGTAAAGCTTCAGACTGTTTTTCAGCAGGGATGTTTGGACAAATAATGTTCTTCAGACATATAATTTAGAAACACGTTACCAGGCTTTTTAGAAACTGAAATCCTACAGAACTTAAGAAGGATTTCTTTTTTGTTTTGAACTGCCGTAAGTTTGCAAGAGCACAAAAATACTTCACATGAATTGAAGTGGAAGTCATAGTTTTTTTTTTTTTTTCTACTTTACTTCTTCTTCCTTTCCAGCTAGAGATACTGTTTCATTGTTGCTTTGCTGATAACCTTCCTTTTTCCCAAGACCTCATCAACAAAGTGACTGAGTACATCACGTGGCTCTATAATGTTTTATTTTGTCATGCCTTAAATTGATTTAGATGTTTGTCAGATAAGAAAAATAACAGAAAAATAATGAAGTAAGCAGTGTTCTACTACAACGTTACTCTAGGTTCGGTCTTTATCTTCGTTAACATTTGAACTTTATTATGAGGTGCACAATACATTCTTGGTGTGGTGATTAGGTATGTTCAGACCTCTGTAGGTGGTGTACTGACTGATAATTTAGAAGTCATTCAAGTAGTGCTTCACTTTGACGTAATCAAAATGAATGCATTGCTCTTTACCCTGAGCATTTTAAGATCGGCCATTGGGAACATTACTATTGGAAAGCTGAGCAATACAAGGGGTATTGTGCATGTGCTTCACATTGCGAAGTCCACAGGGATTTCTGTAGGTTCTTGCAGTGGAAGTTTCTTGAGTTGCTTCTGCAAGCTGTCTTTTT
>VXAV01006837.1:25115-66909 GCA_013399715.1 Alectura lathami | reverse complement strand
TTTTTTTTTTTTTTTTTTTGCAGGAGAGGAGATAGCAGGGGAACATCTGCTTCTTTCTTAGCTGAAGTTATTTGTGAATTTAATCAGGGAGCAAGCTAAAGGAGGAGGAGTAGGGGATGAGCAAGTCCTTGGAAAGAGCGCAGCAGGAAGGAGGTGAGCAGCAGGAGCTGAAGGAGGACTGGAAGTCATGTGTTGTGTGGGGCTAATGGGAAAGCGGCCATAGCAGACTGGAGCCTTCCTTCTGAACCTGAGAACTGGTGAGCTTCCCACTTCTAACAGGCTGTTCAGGAGAGTTACAAATAATAAAAAGCAGCCAAGGACACAGCAACGCAAATGCAGTCACGTAAGGCCAACGAATGGGCAGGTAAGACTGCACTTCTCAGAAAGGTTAAACTACTGCAGGTGCTGTGGTTGAACAGAGGTGGTGAGGTTGTTTCATCATCAGTGGTAAATGCACAGCGCCTCTACGCACGTGTAACTATGTTGTCTTAAAAATATGATATTTAAAAAATATGATATTAAAGGAATGGCATAGACTGTGTTGTGTGCTTTCATTTCATTGTAGAAGAGAATAGGTAACTTCAATCTTAAGGAAAAAAAAAAATTGCAAAACTGGGAAAATAAAAGGAACTCCGCCATTGTTTTTCTTGCCTGAGTATAGTACATAGAAGGGACTGTGGATTCAAGCTTACGCCTTTGTTCTTTATAACTCTTAGAAGTTCCTTCTGCTTTGTTGCCAGTTTCTTGTTAGTTAGTGTCCACGGGTATTATTTCTTTCTCCCTTTCCTTATACAGCCTTGTTACACTGCCTCTTCTTGTTTGGGTTTTGAAATCTAACCCGGTACCCGGGCAACAGCCCAAAGGCTCTTAACAAGGACTGACTTCTCTTCTAACCCATCTATGGTACCGGTTAATGACACAGTAACGTGTCAAGGAGGGTTGAGACCACGGTCTGTGGGAGTGCATAGTGGGAATTTCTGTTTCCATCCCTGGTACAAATCGTGCGTGTGACTTCGGGAAATTCTCTTAACATTCATTCCTCCCTTATTCAAATGTTGATGATAATACCTGGAGGAGAACAGCGTTCTCATAAAGGTACCAGAAGCTGAGGGTTGTGTTAAACTGGCTCAGGACGGTCAGAGTGTGGCCTAGAGATGTGGAGCTGTTCAGGCTCATCTGCTGGAAAATTAGTCTGAAAAGTTACCCACAGAGCCTGAAGCTGGGTACTGAGAATGTGTCTGCTTCTGAAACAGTTCAGCTATGTGTATGTTTTCATACTGAAACATTGAAAAACGATGTCTAAATACTCAAAAATGACAGTTGCAAGAAGCATTCTTTATAGATCACAATCCATAAGAGTTCTTGCATGGTAATTGTCTCCAGTCACATACTCTTCCATACCTGGGAGTGAACTGAGGCAACTGAAGAAATGATTAACCTTGCCTTCTTTGCATTTTTTACCCACTGGCATAAAGCTTTTTTTAATGTCAGCCCTAATGGGCTAGTAGTTATGCTTTTCCAAAAACTGCTCCCTCCATCACCATCTGTACAAACTGTGAGTGGCATGAGATGGACCTCGTGTCACAGCTCTTCAAAGTGATGTGAACTTCGCCTCAGTCCTGGTTGCAAACAGGTGAAAACATCAGCAGTAGCTAGCTGCATTTTGATCCTGCAGTGTATCATACAAGCGTCTTTACGGGAGTGAAGTTTCAACTCCTCTAACAGTAGCGTAGCAGTGACAGTGGGTTCAGGTGTCACAGAGGCTGACTTTGGGGAGTGTATGCTTTCTGTAACTGATCCTTCTAGAATGAAGTGAGGAAGCACAACTTGATTCTTTTTTTCCAGATACAAAACATATGAGCATTTACAGTCTTTAAGTGCATTGGTACTCTGGTAAGCTGGAATTAGAAAACAAAGTATAAAACCATTTGTTCTGCCTTTTTACTGAGCTGTGTCAGAATTACAGTGCATCCATGTGGACTGCTGCTGTTCAGTATGTCTTTACAGATAGTACGTGAATACTGCGATCATCTTGTTTGCCAAGATCTCTTATCCAGGTTTGTTACAATTAGATCAGCACTTAGAGCACACTTCAATTTTGCTAGCAGTAAAGCCCAACCAGAAGGCAGTGGAGAATAACAGAGAGCATGGGTGGTCCCCTTTGAGGAGAAGCTGATCTCTTCATCTGGGGTTATCCAAAGACTCAGTGACTCTGTGTTGTTTAATCTGCTTGGAGAACACAGAAGCTGTTCAGTTATGTTAATCGGTGGTTCTGCATCATCACAGAGTCGAGCTGTGCTTTTCTAGTTCTGTGGGAGACCATTGTCTGTAAATATATCACATATGTTTAATTTTCAGATAATTTCATTTTTTTTTTTTTGCAGTGCTTGCAAGCACTGCTCAGAGGTCAGGATCCCCTTACAGCAAGTGGTCCACAAACAGACTCCAAGATAGCTGGCAGGAGACGGGACACAAGCAGGCTAACAAGGGAACATGCAGGAGAAGGAGGGACGAAACAAAATAAGAAAACAAAAAACAGCTTCAGTAGAAACCCCACAAAAGTAAAAGCAAGTCAAACAGAGCTAGTGAAAAACAACCCACATCTCAGCACATCAGGATCAAGGAAAGGAAAGTTGAAGGTGGACAAATGCCTCGTGTTGCTGGAGTGCCTGCAACATGTGCTGTAGTGTTGTGTATGTAGAAATACAGCATCTTCTGTGTTTCAGTCGTCCTTCATTTCACTGTTGCCGTGCTGCCCCGTGTTTACATCATTTCAGTGCAGTTGTTGCTCCCCCAGTAAAAATGCAGCAGTGATGGTTGCCACTCTCAGTGGCTCTTTGCTCTTCTCAGCCTATTCCTGACTCTGCTTTCCACTCAGCAAGCAGCTCCTTGCTTCAGGTCTCTGTTGATCAAAGTGTCTCTCGTCAGTTGCCTGAGGTGCATCAAGATAAGCTTTCCTTACCTGTAAGCTGTTTTAAAAGATTTTCCTGTTTTTCCCCCTCACATTTTGTACAGTTCATTACGGCCTTTCTTTCCTCCTATTTCACCTTGTGGGTTGATATCCAGCACAAGGGACATGTGGCCGTACTAATCTGTCGCCTTTGCTGGGGGCTTGGCCTGTGTCCAGCAGGGTGGGCTGTGGCCGTGTTACCAGGCGGGGCAGCGAGGTGCTTTCCTGCCCTGTTGGCTGACATCAGAAAGCAGGGGGAAAAGGCAGCGCTCATGGTCTCATGGCAGCTGAGGAGTTTTGCAGAAGCCTGGAAAGTTTATGGCATTGTTGATAACAACATGCAAATCCTCACGCTTAACAAAGCTTTAGTAGGCTATCAAGTGACACTAGCTACTGGCACAGTGCTCAGCTCGTGCGTCGTCGTAACATGTAGAGCTGAACAAACGCGTCTTGAAGAAAACTACTTGTTACGTCTTCTGCTGATAATGACGTGAGAGATTATTATTATTTTTTTTTTCCCCTGTGTAATTGCTTGTGTAACAGTGCCTGCAGGCAAGGCAGGCTGTCTGCAGCGTGCTCCACAGCCAGAGCACTTTGTGCACTTCACTCGCTGGTCTGGGCTTTGCAGCTGTGTGGGGCTGGTGCTTGGTGCTCCCAGAGAGGGCTGAGGCAGCTCTGAGCATGGCTGCTCGGTTCCCCCGTCTTCATCAGCAACGCTACAGTGTCCAGAGCGCAAAAAAAAAAAAAGTCTGTTGTTGACTGTTTTCAGAGAAAATAACACGAAGAATCTCCTTGAGGAGTCCCAAGCACGACTTGGTACTTGTTCTGGGCAGATCGTGGCTCTGCTGCATCCTTATGATTTTTCACCTGAAATTTCCTGTGCAGTTCAGCTGTCTCATGCACGTGGGATTTGGAAACTTGGAAGAGTTGAGCTGAGCTTTTGGAGACCTCCACTGTCTCAGACATGAGTGGGCTCTGTCAGACAGATATCTCACTTTGCAATTATTTCTGCTCAGCAGTAACAAAAATGGCAAGGTACTAAAGAGCTTTTAATGCTCACTTTGAATAAGTTGATAACATGGGATGGACAGCAGCCAGAGGAGATGAATCAAGCACCGTTTGTTAAAGATACTGCAGCAGTCGCGGTGAGTGCTGCCTGCCTGCCTCTTTCTCCCCTCTTCTACTCAAAAGCGTCCCTGCCACACTACAGAGAACTGAAACTACTTTGCAAGTCAGGTGGTATGTTTTTCTCCTTCACTTTTCGCTCTTGTCCCTAGTAATCTTTGTGATCCTCTTACACTATGTTTTTTTTTTTTTTGTGGTTAACATTCTCAGAAGGTTTCAGATTGCCCATGAGCATCAGTAAGAGCTAATTCCCAAGAGTCACTTCTGTGCAGTCCTCAGCAGAGTGCAGTGGTATTGCCAGAGGATCCTGAGCTCAGAAGCATCGGAAAAGAAGTTTTAAGTGCCAGGGTTTGCAAGGAACCCTCAGTCCTCTTTGGTTTTTACTTAGTTTTGACTTAAAGAATGGGCCACTGGCAGTCCTTGACCCATGCCCCTTTCCCCATCTTTGTCCAAAGTATTTTTGTGCAGATAATGTTTTCACTAGACTACAGACCTGTTTGACACCTGGAGGAAAGCAAACTTGAAGACTCTGTTAGGGTGAAAGTCATTTCCCCTACGTCACTGTAGTCAGGTGGTTTAGCCTCATTCCCTGGATTTCTTCTGTCAGCAGTGGTAAATGGCGATGTTTTCAAAGAGCAGTTCTTCCACCGGTCAGAGGGAAGAATCTGAAAAGAGGATAAAATGTTGTGTGGCTGCAGTTGATGTGTGGCTTTCGTTACAGGGAGAGTCTTGGGGCTGTTAGTTTTATTTAAAGTGTTTAGGAGGCTAATGTAACGTGTGCTGGAATCCACTCTTAGTTTATAGCACAAGGTGTGCAGTTGGAGTAACCTTTTTCCTGCATTACTCTCCTCCTGGCAGGTGTTTAATTTAAAAAAAAAAAAATCCAACCTGCTATAATTATGGTGGTTGATGTGTCCTCTTGACAAGGATTGTAAAGGTTAAAGGTTTTTTGAAGACTTGATTTACATAATCTGCAAGGGATGGTTATCAAATCAATCAGTCAGCAAAGTATGGTTATCAAATCAGTCAGTCACTGAGGTGGTGGCATGGGAACATGTATAAGTCTTGTATTTGTCACCCTTTTCTGCCTTTTGTTCTCATTTCCTGTTCTTCTGTTGCATGACTTGGTGGAGTTACTCAACTGAGTACTTACTTCATTCTCTCTCTTCTCTGGGCTACTTCACCATTCCTTCCATCAGATCTCTTTCTGGTTTATTCCCTCACTTTCACCCTTCACCCACCTGTAACTATATTCAGACTTGATGGGAAAGGGGTTTAAAATGGTTATTTCCCTCACGCTCCTCTGAAAAGTTACCTGCTCTTTAGTCCCAAGAGCAGTCCATAAAGGGCAGCTTTCTCCTCTCATGTGAGAGGCATAAGAGGTGATTGCCAGAGCAGTGTTCTCCTAAACATTTATTTTTCTCTGTGGGTGGGGGAAAAGAACCTCAACCATGTATTTTTAGGGCACTGATGAAGTGTTTAATTAAGTTTCTTGTTCACGCTTCGCTGAAGTGCCCAGGAAGGTAATCCAGTACCATGGCTACATTGGTAGGGTTGTTCTGGGGACATGTTCTGGGCAGAGCACCAGCAAACTCTTGCACTGAAGCTCAGATGGAAAATGCAACTGGGTTTTTCTCAGAGGCTGTGCAGGAAAGCCGGAGCCTGTCCCTTCCTCTGCTCAATATCACAAGTTTTCATCTGAGCTGTTTCAGCCCAGTGGCATCCAAAAGTTTCCCTTGTGTATGGCTGTAAGGCAATCTCTGAACCTCTGTTTCTAAGAAACAGATCAGTCCAAGAGAAAATGAAGGGGAAATGAACTTGGGGATGATAATGGCCCTCTGAAGGGACGGAACCTGGGGTGTGAGTGAGTGCAGACCTGTCGGACCTACAGGCCGTGGCTGTTGCAGCCTTTGAGGATTAGTAGCCTTGAGTCAAAGGCCTAAGTGGTCTAGGTCGTAAAGCCTTTCTAGGAGGCCTTCATATGTGTTTGCTTGGTAAGTAACCAGAGAAAACAGCAGCAGAATGGGATTGTCTGCCATGCATGCAGCCGAGTGTTTGGGACAAATACTGTGATTAATCCAGAGGAATGCCATCCATAGTTGAAACCAGAGCTATTGTTCTCCACAGGGTCGTCCCCTCTGCTAGGGTTGTAGCTCTGGCAGCTCCCAGGGAAACTGCACCTCTTCTTGACTCGTGCACCGTTTTATATGCCAATTCTTTCGCGTTTTTGCCCATTTGTGGTGCTGGGTCTCCCACAACTGTACCGCTAATACTCATCTTGCAGGTGGCAAGGAAAAGATAGGTTACTGTTCTAAAGTGACTGGACTGGTATTTATGGTGCACATGCAAGTCCTGTGAGGCAGCCGTATCTGCAGGAGCAGGGCTGTGCTGGCCACAGGGCTTTGGGTGGTCTGAGAGCACAGCTGTAGGAGGAGGCAAGCCAGAGGCTGATGTTGCTGCTCCCTCTCTCACGGTGCTGTGTCCAGCACTGGAGAAATGAGGCCTCCAGAGAGCCATTGCCATCTCCCTGGGCTCCTCTGAGGTGTGAGGTATGTGTCAGGTGCTCCTCAAGCCCTGTGGAGATTTTGGTATGTAGTCTGTAGGCTGGGGAGGGTGGCCAGCCTGACTCCCTTCCTGCCCTCTCCTGAGTGTTGTCAGGCTTCACAGCTGTGCTGCTTCCCAGCTGCCGGTGCTCTGCATTCCCTGCTGTAGAGGTCTTACAGGCCTCACTGCTGACCTCTCTCCTTTGCCAGAAGGTTGATACACCTCCAGCAGGGTCTCCATCCCCTCAGAAGTGGTATCTTGTTTTCCCTGTCTAGTAGCTCTGAACGTTGTGGCCCAGCTGAAATGTCAGTCTGGGACTGCGTCGCTGGCATCACTGAGGCATTGCAATGGAATATGGGCATGACTGGTCTGAAATGACTCCTCAGTGTGCGGTTCCGAGCACGTCTACAGTGTTTAATTGCTGATATCCCCAAGTCTGCTTTCCTTCAGTATCGGTTCCTAAGTGGTGAACAAAACTGGCATCCCTGCAGTGACAGAGTGCTGCTCAGACCTGGCTAGAGAGCGCTAAGCCCTCCAGAGGTGTTCTGGGCTGTGGTCACCTTGGCTCTGAGTAGTGCTCATCTGCAAATACCCTATTGAATGAGTTGTCACTGACATACATTTTCACCTGCACTGCTGGGCTGCCAGCTTGGGATTAGTTTGTTGTCTAGCACAGATTTCACAGAAGGACTCTATTCCTTCTGTGTATTCACAGGAAAGAAAACCTGTGAAAGCATTCACAGAAGTCAGTCAGCCGGCAGCTGGACAGGAGACTTCTGATGGGGTGACCCCTGGAGCACTGATGTAAGGAAGGGTGGTTAAGTTACAAATAGACTGTCTCCTAGGAGCCTGTCCTTGCGGAGGATTACCTGTGAACACAAGCTGAGGTGGCTTCTCTGTTCAGCTGGGTTTGTCTCACTGCTGTGTGCAGGCCAGGCACTCCGAGGCGCTAGAGGAGGATCTGTTCCCACAAATTTTTCCAGGTGTGCTGGAATTGTACTGAGTCTAGCGGCTCCATCTGCTTTTCATTTGTGTATTGGGTTGCCTCCAGTTTGCAGTTCTGTACTTGGGGATCTTCCTATTGCTCTTCTGGTATTTTACCTACTGAGTTTTCCTTGTTGCATGGCAAGCCATCAGCTTTCTTGAGTATATTTTTGTTTGAGATCTGCAAATGACTCTTCTAGGGCAGAAGAGACCCCTTGTTGTGGCTCTCATCAGTCTACAGCAACAGGTGCAGGAAGCGGCCCAAATCCCAGCTGGATGTGTCCAGCCTTCCTGTATGCGGTGCCCCGGCCATTTGTTGTGGACAGCTTCCACCATGGCTTCAGCTCAGTGCTGGTAGGCCCAGACCCTTACCAAGGTCTTACTATCATCACTAACTCTGTCACTGCTACATGTAGTCTCGCAGCTTGAGAAAGCATGTCAGAAACAATTTTTACTGGTTTGTGGGGTAACACCTGTGAGTTGCTTCTGTTGAAGTTGTTGCTGGATCAATACACCCATTCTGCATACCAAAGGAACAGAAGTACAGTGCCATCCACAGTCATCTCAGCGGCGCTAGCTTTATAAGGTGAGGAAAGTTTAAGGATCCTTTTTGGTCGAAAGGAGTACGAAACCCTGTGTGGCCATGAGGTAAGTCACAAGGGCACTCTGCCTTGTCACTGTAATGGTGGTTTTCTGGCATAAACCTAAGAGCTGCTCTTTAAACCAGTTCCGTGTCTAGTTCCTTCCTTCTTCCTAGCTTCTCCTGATGGATCTAGGACTCACTTGGTTTCTTGGTCTTTTTTTCAGTAATATGTTCCTCTGTCCTTCTACCTGAGTTCCTCCTGCCGCCTGTTATAGCCCTCTCATTTGTCCAAGCCCAGTAAATAGGTTCAGCTTCCTCTTCATAGTAAAATTGCTGTCTCTGTGTGCCATAGGTTGGATTTTGGTCAGCCATCTGTGTGTAACAAATATCTATGTCTTAAAAATGAACAAAGCACAAACCAATGCACAAAGAGGGTAATATTCAAGCCAAACAAGGATACCAGATAAAGAGATGCTCCACAAACCCAGTGCAGTGCAAAGTAGAGAAGTAAAGAAAAAGAGCATAAGCTCTTTTCCATCTTTTAGTGTAATTCCCCCCTTCTCTTCACAAGGCTGTTCCTTTGCAAGTTTAGATAATCAAAAATAAAGGAATGGGCTGTGCTCCTGCAGCATGGCAGGGGCAGAAGCTTAGGAGGTACGCTGGGAGCACAGCAGCCCTGTGATGCTGCTAGCAATTGTCCATCTGTGGTAAGCAGGCTGCTGCTCTTATGACCTTGCAGAAGTGACCTATGATCTTGTGTGTATGACCTCTGTGCTAAGCATTTATGTGCTGTTGTACTGGTGGTTTCAGGAGAGCTGTCATAAATAAACAGATCTTGTCTCTTCAAGCCATCCATGCCTCTGTTTTTGGCTGGGCGTAAATCAGAAGTAAAATTTCTGGAAGTCCTTTAGTCATTCTGACTTTAAATGAGATACAAGCTCTGAAACCTAGCAGCCTTAGCAGTGGGGCTGGAACTTCTGGAGTGGAGAGATGACTTTGGAAGTGACCTGTGTGGTACTGAGATAGTTAATTTAGGTTCTAACACAAATCCAGTTTAAAGCTTTTTGCCTTACGAGACCTTTTCTTGTATTTGCAGATATGTGCTGCAGGAGGAGCAGTGCTATCTGTCTGCAGCGTGGGCACTTCTGGGCCCTGGCTGAAATCCTACACGGGTGGCTGATGTCCTTACGGATAACGATCATGAAAAGGTGTGGAGCGGTCATGGGCCAGAAGAGGTGTCAGCAGGAAAGTGCTCTGACTGCGCTGCCCGATCAGTGCAATTCCAGCACGCTGCTCCCTGGCCCAGCGTGCAGCAGTCACACACTGCAGTCCCCAAATGCCAGCTCTGAAGGCTGGGGGTTGGGGGTAAGGATGCAGCCTCAGTGATGTTTCTCCTCTGGCGTTGTCCAGAGGTAGGGCCATGAAGCTGTGGACAGGTGCTGAGTGCTAATTTGTGCAGGGAGATTTAAAGCAACGACAGTAAAATGTCCCCAAGTGATTTATGGTTGTGTCTAAGCAAGGCTTATGGGTGCAGGTGTTCTTATGAAGAGCATGTTGGTATGCGTTTAAGCTTATTTAAGGAAGTTTATTTCAGTAGCGGGGCAGTTATCTTCTGGAGTGCTCTGTGCAGCCTAGCGGGCTCAGTTTCCGTCCCCTTGGTCTTCTGGGTGCATCGGAGGAGCTTTGGGCACCACCATGCTTTCTGTCTTTCCCTAGTGTCCTCTTGGATCTCAGCATGCCCTGTAGCTCTTGCATCTCTTGCTAGTCTGCTCCTCAGAGTCTTCCTCTATTATGGCTCGCAGCCAGAGCAGCAGCAGTGTGTAGTGCAGGCTTCTCAGTTTGGAGATTGTCCCCAGGATTTCTGAGCAGGAACATTTTTGCTGTGAAGTAGCATAGCAAGGTACAACAGCAGTACTGGGAACGTTCTTGTAGTTCATTGCCTCACTTCTGTTTGGAAGGTTATCTCTGCAGTAATGAGTTTTAGGCTTGCTTTCACCTCATCGGGAAGATGAGGTTCTGCAGAATCAGATGGCACTCATGAAGGCTTCCTACTCGCCAGGCATGGGTGGATGTGTGGATGTTTCAGGTTGTGTTCAAAAGGGAGATTTCCCCCTTGCTCCCCAGTAGTCAGAATGAAAGTGAGCATTCNAAAAAAAAAAAAAAAAAAAAAAAAAAAAAGTCTGCTTGGGAGCAGACTGGTTCTGCCAGCTGGGCTGCTTAAGAGAGTGGGGGAAGCTGCTTTGTTTTCATCCACTGACACGGTGTGCTGGGACAGCTGGAGCTGTGGGCACACACCAAGCAAGCAGTGATCGACAGTCTCTCAGTTGCAATGCTGCTGAAGTTTTGGTGCACAGTGTGATTAGAAGGGGCTGGAAATGCCACAGCCAAAAGGGCTGGAGGAGCAGCTCTCTATTTGTCATCTAAAGAAGCCGGTCTTGGTCTCACGTGCGCGTGGCTCGGTGTCAGGATGCAGTGGTGCACGTGTCCAACAGGCCAGCTTGCCTTAGGTGAGAGATGGTGACTGTCAAGGGCTGCAGGCAAGGCTCGTTGTTTAAAGAAGGAGATGGAAATGTTTTGACTAAGTAAAGGTCAGAAATGCCACGGCTGCTATTAGCTGACTCGGTCCTGCCAGGAGATCATCAGAACTGTGGCACTCCACGAAGTAGGACACACATCATTTATAATTTATCAGTATATAGGAAAACACATTTAATGTCCTGCTGTGCAATGAATGTATCCACTGCAGGAACACCGGAGAGTGATAAGATGCTCTGCTTGTTTTTAATTTACCCCTTTTCACCTACAAAAGAAAAGTCATGATGTCCTTTATTGTTCACTTAATGAGGAGCTTTCTTTTGCATGCTCATACGGGGAGTGACTGATGCGCGGTTTGATCCTGGGATCCTGCCTTGGGGATTTTGTACTTGTCACGACATTGTATTTAAAGGTGTACCTCAAACTTTGCATTGCGAAAAAAGAATGAAAATGTGTTATTTCTGAAGCAAAAAATGCCATTCTGCTACCCGAAGGAGCGTGCTGGCAGGTTCTGAGCTGGCTTAGAGGAGAGGAGGGAGCCTGTTCTGGATGTAGCGGCAGAACTGCTCTCACGCTGCAGTGTGTGGTTAATGGAACTAGACAGAGTTGCAGCATGAGTGCATTCAGGGGTCACAGCTGTGAAGGATGCCATGCTTCAACCTGATTTAGCAGTGGGAACCTTGGCAGGAAGTTGCCGTGTTTATGAGAAGTAGGGTAACCACAACTGCAGGCAAACCTGAAAGATTCCGCTGTGGCTTTCGTTATGAATAGCAGGCAAGAGTGTTGAAAACTGGCTCTAAAAAATTTGAATACCAGCGAGAGACACTGTGTAAAGGAGACATAAATTCCACTGTGAAGTCTCCCAGTAACAATAAAAATTGCTGGTTCCACATCTGTCATGGTTGTTACAAGACAGAAAACAAAGCTCAAATAATTCCAAAACACTGAATTTTTTCAAATATGAAATTGATGTTGGAGAGAACCGGGGGAGAGGATGGGCGCTGTCATTTTGATTGCTTTCAGCAGCCATAGAGAGGATGGGCTCTTTGCAGTTGTCACTGTGCTTCGCTGGGTTAAAGGGCCGCTTCTCCCCGTGGTTTTGTTTTGTGTCAGGAATCAAGGGTGTCTTTTTTTTTTTGGTGTTTAAGTGGTAGGCTGCATTGGTCTGGCTCTGTTGAAATAATGCCTTGATGGTTTGAATGCCACATGAATACACTGCAGTTGCAGCCTGACTTGGAATTTAGTTTGGGACTGCTGAGGATTTTACAGTCACTTTTGTTTTGTAAAAATGAAGGGATGCGTTTTTTCGTGTTCCGTGATAGGAAGTGCATGGCAGTTACAGACCTCTCAAGGTTGACTCTGTCCTGATGTGACGTGTGTTTTCCCTTGTGGGTGACTGGTATTTGTGCACAAAGCATCAGATGTGGAGTTCCTAGTCTCTGGCAATGATAACAAATGAGTCATGTGAGCCAGGATTTTTGGCTGGCATATTGTTGTGAAACAGAGTGTCAGTCAGTTTTGCCTTCGACACAATTAATATGAAAATGGTTTAAATTGCCAAAGGTAAATTAAGAATTTTCAGTCAAACTTTCCTATTGTAAATCTTTTTCTCTACAGTGATGGAGGCATGAATTCCACTTTCAGCCTTTATTTTACATAAAAGCTTGTATTAATCACTACTAAAATAATGATATAAAGTTTTGTTTTCTTTGTTGGTTTTTCATTCTGCAGTTTTTTGGTCTCTTTACCCTTCGTCTTGGCTGTCTGCTTTTCTGGTGCATTCTTGCGAATGCTTAAAGGATGCTGCACCTCCGTGGTACGAGGCTCAGACCCACCCGTTGTTTGCTCTGTAGCAGTGCCAGCGCTGTCCTCTGTGAGCTGTCTGTCGCTCCCCAGCTCTGAGCTGGGCTTGCCGAGCCCCGCTGGGGCCTGGTACCTGGTGCCTGTGCTCCTGCTGCAGCCTTGCTGCTCGTGGTGCTGCACTGGGCTGTGGGGCTGCTGCCAACCCCCCCCCCCCACCCCGGAGAGGGCAGGAGAAGGGCAGTCTGGTCGTGCTGCCCTTTGCTGACCTGCCTGAGCTCAGCTGATGGATCGTGTAAGCCTCATGTGTGAAATCAGTGAAGAAAAAATGGAAAAAAAAAAAAGCAACAGAAAGAAGAAAAAAAAAAAAGCCCACTGTAGTTGCTATATGCTATAATTTGGTTCTTGTTGCTTCTTGGCATCTTGCATCATAGGGAAATTTGATGAAACTGAGCAGACAGTCAATTCTGAACATGACTGATGTTATCTGCTTCCTCACAGGTCAGGAAAGCGCAGGCTCGAGTTGTTTCGGTCACCACAAGGACTGAATTACGAGCGTGGTGTGTGGGTTGGGCAGGCGATGAGCTCCGCAGCTGCGGAGAAGGGAGCGAGGGGCTCGGATCAGGCTGGTTTGTCGCTCGGCCTGTGCCTGTGTAACCAGACTGGCACATTTCCGATCCTGCCGTACCCGTGTGCAGTTTGTGCATGTGTAGCAGGGGGTGGGCAGCTTGGGTGCGCCTTTACTGGGGGAATTGTAAAATGTCTCTCATAAAATGTCATCTTGTAGGGTTTTGGGGGTGATGGCTGCAGACCCTCACCTCTTGGTATCTCTGTAGGGAACATGGAATTGGTTTATCTGGCTCTAGATGGCATATTGTGTGCTCAGTCTCTGGGGATCAACACGTTTAAGACAGCCTTTTCCTCTCCGATACCTCTGCTGTTATGATTAAATAAGTTACTTGAGTTGCAGCCCGTGTTACATGAGAAGGCAGTTACCAGCAGCACGTTTTCCATGGGGAGCTCTGGACTTTGGAGTTCTAGTTCTAAATTAGTCCAAAGCTCTGTTTACCCTAGAGCGTAGCAAAACCCCTCTTGCCCAACAGTTGTGTGAACAGAAGAGATCAGTGAGAACTGTAGTCTGTGTGCTGAGAAATGAATCTTGCAGCTGGGTTGGCTTTTGTCTTTGGAGGAGGTCAGAAAACAGTTCCTAGTTGTGTTCTTCTGTGTGAATTTCCCAGGTAAAGGAACTTGCCTAGGAGCTCTGATGGCTTTTATTTATTTCTTTGCCTCCCCTCTCCTGTCATACAGGTCTGAAGCAGTTGGGCTGGAAAACTTTGATGTTACTGAGCGATGCAAATATGTAGTGGGCTGGGCCATTGTTAAGTCTATGACAACAGATTAGTGTTGTCATGTCGTATGGAAGAAGAAGAGCGCAGTGCCATTTCGCGTTGACACCCACGCCTCCTAAAAGACACAGTAGTCTGTAGGTTTCTCAGTTGTGTGTGCTCCTCAGCCTTAAAGGTGAGCTCTGAGAGTAATAAAACCAAACTGCTTTCAGATGTCTCAAGTTGATAGCCCAGGTTCTGAGAATGCCAGCCCCATTTGGAATTCCTGGATGACGGGTTTGATTCTTGTATTTTGAGTTTGCAGTGGCTCATGGAGCAGACCGAGGTGTTGCAGCAACCCCAGAGCCATGCTGATGACACAGGGTGTGTAGAGAATCAGACACCTTTCCCTCCTGTGCCTGCAGTTGTGTCCGACCCTGCGGAGTCTGGCTGAGCGCTGATGTGGTTTCTTGTTGCTGTGGTGCAATTCAGGCAACCTCAGCTGTGTACAAAGGCCTGATGGCATTCATGTGAATCAGAAGGGATACAAAAACAGCTGGCCTGGAGAAGGGATCCTTTGGGAGGTGGGTGGTGTCAGGAGAAGGGCAGGGTGGGGAGGGACAGGCACGCATGTGCTGCTCAGTACCCTGTCCTGTTTGCAGACCCTCCAGCTGGTAGGAAGAGGTCTGCAGTCCCCATGTGCTGCTCATCCAACCAGAGCAAGTAACAGCTGGGTGTGAGAGCACCAGGGAGTGGTTTTCAGAAGAGTCAGACAGCCACAAGAGGTTTCTTTTCTGTCCTCCTAAGTGAAATTTGTGTGGTTCTCAAAAAAAAAAAAAAAAAAAAAAATTATTTTGGCAAATACTACTTAGCTCTCCAGAGCTTCTCATTTTTATATTTATCACAGAATTCCAGAATGGTTCATGTTGGCAGGAGCCTGTGGATCTATCTGGCCCAGCCCCTGCTCCAGCAGGGCCACCCAGAGTAGGGTGTCCAGGCTCATGTCCAGGCGGCTTCTGAACACACCCAAGGAGGGGACCCCACAGCCTCTGGGCAGCCAGTGCCGAGGCTTCACCACCTGCACAGCACAGCGGTGCTCCTGGTGTTAGAGGGAGCCTCCTGGGCTCCAGGTTGTGCCCCCACTGCCTCTGGTCCTGGCACTGGGCACCACTGAGCAGAGCCTGGCTGTGTCCTCTTTGCGCCCTCCCTTCAGGTATTTACAGACATTGATGAGACCCTGTCCTGAGCCTTCTGTAGGCTGAAGAGGAACTCAGTTCTGGACGTGGTTACCTTTTTCTCTTCACGCATGCTTCAGAAAGGGTAAAAAGTTGTAATCTTTCTGTTTTCCAAAACAAGCACTGCTTTCCAGGCACAGCCCAAGTATGGAAAATCTCCTACTGAATGGCGGGATCTTCTTTCTGAAAATGTCTGCAAGGGAGTTAGTGGCAATTCTTGTGACCCTTCAGATAAGGCTGTCGAATTCAGCATCCTGTCACGAATCGCATTTCACACTTTTCCTTTTTTTATTGTGTTCTGTTTTGAAGACAGGGAGGATGAGTTTAATACTAGGTGACCATAAATACCTCATGTGTTACTGTTTGGATTTTAGTAGAATAGCCATGTAACAGTTGCATTATTTTTAAATTGCACAAATTGCTGGAGAGGCTAAATGAAATCTAAATAACCCCCTTAGATGGTGGTGGTTTCTAACCCAAATACATTGCAGTTGCATTGTCTAGTTTGGGGCTGTTTCCCATTTGAACATGTCATTGCAGCAAGAGAATTCTGCAACTTTTTTATTGTTTCAGAAGTCCTAGAGTTGGAATTTCTTACTGTTTTGTGAACAGAAAAGAATATGGGAGGTGGGCAGAGCAATCCATGTATAACTTAGGAAGAATGCTTCAGAAGCTCTGAGTTGAGTTTCCCGGTGCTCAGGTTGTGATTACTTTTAACCGCTAACGAAAAACTGGAGGGGACTGCTCTTATGGTGGGAGATACTGCAGTGGAGGGAGCACGTTCAGGACACTGTACCTGACCGAGAACCTTTAGAAAAGGTGCATCTTCCTGAGCATGGTCCTTTTCAGTTTTCTGAAGGGCTGCTGACTGAATCTGTGCACAGTGTTTCTTTGTTTTCATCCAGCAGATCATCTTGAACAATATGAGCTGCATTTCTGCTTTCTTTCCCCTCCTCTTTGATTTCCTGGGTTTACTACTACAGACAATCTCTTTTCTTAACGATGCTGGGGCTTTTCTAGATCTTGCTGCTCCATAGCACTTTCCTGAGGTCATTCTCAAATCATCCATGTTCTCATGACTAAGGATGAGCAATGCGCAGATGCATGTGGGGGACAAAAGGAAGAATGAAATAACTTCAAATTCCTCAAACGCTGCAGTACACATGTGGATTTTCCTGGGAAGAATCTGAGAGGAACTAAGCTCTAGATGACAGATGAAAGTTATGTTTTTTACATGATTTTGGAAGATGCTCAGAAGCTAAGAAGGAGCACAGGACCTGAATTAATTCCATTTGTTTAAGTATCCTTGTGCCTCCTACATTTTGCTTTCTTTATGGTTGGCAGGCTTGAGATTTGTTTTATAACTGCATGATCTTTTTTCCTGCTTAGGGCAAAAAGATTTAAATGAAGTAATGATTCATGCAACCCTTTTTGAGACTCACGTATTTTTTATTCTCTAGGTACACGAACACACACACACAGGCTGTTATAAGGGAAGTTTTCCTTTTACTGCACTTGGTCTCTGTAATTATGAAACTCTTAAAATTCACCTAAAATTTCTGTGGATGAAGATTTGATTTCTTAATGCCAAACCATTTCCTGAAATCAGTGCTTCCCTAGCTGCTGTCTTTGTCAAGACAGTGGTGTTTGTTTTGATTTTGAAGCAGCTCAATTTTCAGCTGCAGGAAGTCTGAAGCTGTAGTTTTTGATTAAGGACAGTATGCTGGAAGACCAGTGATGCATTTTTTTCCTTCTGCCGCAGACCTTCTCTAGGAAGTTACTGAATCACTCTTCTGCACCTCACTGTCTACTTCAGTCACTTGAAATGGTAATGCTCTGGAAATTATTACTTTGGGAGTTAATTAGATTTGGAGATTCTTGCATGAAGATGGTCTGATGCAGGCTTTAGATGGATTTTAATCGTGGTAAATGCCTCATATTTATAAAACTATTTTAGCAATGAAAGGTACTATCCAGAACAGAAGGATTTTTGGTTTTTAAAATTAAAAAACACTCTTACAGAGCAGATTACATCTCAGTCGTGATATATTTTATGTTTTGGCTTTCAGAATTTGACATATGTTAGCTGCTGTTGTTCTTATGCTCTGCCGTTATTTGGGGATGCTGTGCACACTTCAGGGCAAGGGGGGTGGTGAAGAGGAGCTGGTCAGGCAGCAGTAAACCAGAAGTCTGTTTTCAAAGCTTCTTGCATGTTATAAATGATTCTGGTCATAACATTCCAAATACTGTGCTCTGTTCTGCATATTGGGCAAAATAAAATGGGTTAAAGCAAAGAACATCTCCAGACTCATTTTGCAAGCATGTTTTTCTGTAGTTTAATTCTTAAAATAATAATAATAAAAGGTTGCATCTGACAATAAAAAATTGAGTTTCTGTGTATTGCTCCATATAAAGTCCATCTGTACGGTGAATGTAGAATAGAGGTGAATGTAAAATAAAGAAGAAAATGCATTAAAAGGAGGCAGGGAATAAAATGGGTATGGGATTTTGTTATTTTAATCCAGGGCTATTTAGTCAATAAATCTGTAGCAAACCAGTGTTTTTCAGTGCTGTGGCCATAAAGCAAATACTGCTATTTGTTAGTCTTGCAAGTGGGAGAGGTGTCCTTCATCCTGTCATCAGGTGATCATTGTGGTGGTGGTTGGTGCTTGTGAAATTCTGCTCACATAGGCCAGGTAACTGCTACTGCTCCCTCTGGATGGAAAGGTGAAAATGGCACATCCTTTCATTACTGTTACAGCAAAAAGCAGTCTGCCTTTAGTTCGGGGGGATATTTCCATGGCAAAACTGCAAGGCCACTGCGGGTCAGGGCTTTGAATATGTTGTCACCATCTGCTGAGCTGCATGCCTGCTCCCTCCAGGCGTGGTACCCGTGCACGTCCTTGCCATGAGGGTAAGAGGAATAGGCTCTGGAAGCCTTTCTTTCCTTGGACAGTAGGAGTTGAGTGATGGGTTCAGGTACCACTGATCAGGATTTCCATCAGGTCCACTGGCGTTCCCAGGACATGTGCTGTTATTTCCCAGTGGCAAAGCCACTTAGCTCTTTGGCTTCGGTGCTTCAGCCTTTGGGCTCCTTTCTTGTGATTTTGTAATTATGTGTAAACATATTAAATGTTCTGTCCACATAGAAGATAGGATGAGTTTGTTCAGAGAAGCAGCAGGAGTCAAGGGGAATAAAGGAAATGGCAATATAGCCAACAAGTACTGATCTAGTAATATTAGCAAACTGTAGGTTATATGTCATGACATTAGTTTATTTTAAAAGGGATATGAGGCAGTCATTTAATCTCAAACCCATCAGATTTATATTCACCCCACCTAACTTTGGCACTTATGTGCCGGAGGCTATGTCTACATGGGAAGGTGATTTGGAGCAGCAGGAGCTGACCAGCATTTGGAAATGATGACACTCATTGTTACTGTGGACACCTGTGACCCTGTTGGGCGTTGGAGCGTGTCTGGTGTGCAGCTGCAGAGGGGCTTCTGGTTCTGCTTCCTCCAACAGCAACTTGGTGTGCGTGCACCTCGGCTCCGCTGGGAAGCGGAGTGTGCTGGCACTGCCCGAGCAGCAGCCTTGGTGTCACGGGGCCTCTCCAGAGAGGGACGCATCTGCCGGGGCAGTTCAGCTCTCGTGTCTCTCTTTGTTTGGCTGTGTTCACCAAGGCTTAGGGTCGTCAAGCTCTGAATTAAGGTATTTGAGCATTTAAAGCTTGTGTGGACCCAAGCTCAACCTCACTGCTTGAAGAGTGCTAGAGAACTGCTCCTTTTGCCGTAGAATCTGTGGCGCTGTGTTACAACTCGTCATTCTCAGTTATAGCAACAATGAAAGATTTGTGGAAAGCTAAGTTTCTCAAGACCTAAATTCACAAAAAATGTTCCTTCAACTTTTCATAAAGAGAAGAGGTCTCATTTTATTTACTTTGCGCTGCACTGAGTTTGTAGAGTGTCTCTTTATATGGCATCCTTGTTTGGCCTGAGTATTACCCTGTGCACAGATGAATGATTCATCATTGTGCCCAGAGGAAGACACTTTTTTTTTTTTTTTTTTTTTGCCTATGAATAACGTTGTTGCAGAAGTTGCTTTTTTTTCTCCTTGGGAATTGCTTCTGCACAGAAAATCCACCAAATGGAACGCGGTTACGTAAGAGATGAATCTCCCCTTGCTGCGTGCTGGCTGCAGCTCGCTGGAGGAGTCGCAGTGCAGCCTGCCGTGCGGATGCTGTCCAGTTCAGGTGTACCCCTGTAGAGGATTGTAACTCTGGGTCCCCCTCCTACATGCTTTGTTCCTGTCCTGTGCCAAATGCACGTGTCAGTGCAGCAGCATCTGCGGTGTCACCTCGTGTCCTGCTTTAGTCTTCCCAGGACCTGCAGGCAGGGTGTGCTGCCTTATGTGAATCTTGAGTGGGTGACTCTAGGTGCGTTACGTAGTTCAGTTGTGTGTCTGTTGTTTGTGTCCTGATCACTGGGTGTCCTTCCTTCTGCTGGTCTGATAAATGAATCATAGGGCTGTGTAATGAGAGTGTGCTTACAGCATCCTGCGCATGCTGCTGATGCCTCTGGACAGAAGGAACTGGGAAAGACAACAGCAGGCTGTCATGGAGGGCTTCACATAATTTGACTTAAATCAAGCTCAAAATAGTTAATGCTCAAAAGTTCTTAGAATGGGAATGTCTTCCAGATGTTAAAGGCTCAAGTTTGCAACATGGCTAGCTACCTTAAAACTCAGTCACCTGTTGAATGCAAATCACTATTTTTGCGTGCTGCATGAAGCTTTGAAATTTTTACTAACATAGTTAATAGCAATAATCTGCAATAGTATGTGAGTGATGAGGTGACAATATTTCATTGCGTTGCTGCTTTAAAATATTTTCCTGTGACTGTTTTCCAGCGTGCAAGAGATTGATTGCCAGAGTGGATTAATGCCTTCCACATCTGCAATTCTGAGTTCAGAAGTGAAATAAGCCATACGTGTTCGGAGCGGACATGCGTGCACATGGTAAATGCTGCCGCACAATCTGGCCTGCTTTGAGAATTAAGAGCTCGTTTTTCATAGGAGGGATTCAGTGCTAAAATATTAGTATTTCATAAGCACCAGGGATTTATCCTCAATTACACTTTTTTTTTTTTGCATTCAGATTAATCCACAAATTATTCTCTCAGGAAAATTTTCAGTCAGACCTCAATTTTTTTTTTTTTTTCTTTTACAAGTCGCTGTATTTTAAACTTCTCAAGTTTTATAGCCACTGGCTTTTAAGGAGTAGAGTTGCCTGGAGTCTTTCCAGCCAGCCCAGCCACCTTCGGGAGAGCTGTGCAGGTCAGCAATGTGTGGTGTGGGCTCCTTTGTTAAATCCATTACTCTCGTACTGAGAGAGCGAGAGAAGCAGGTAATAACTGCCGTGAGGGCTTCATTATTTGAATGCTTTCCGCCTTTTCATCTTGACCTTCCAAAATTATCTCCTCTCCCAGGGAACTTCAGGGTTCTTTTTCATTCCAGAATTCCTCACGGCTTTCAGGTGCCTAGAGGTTTCACTCTGCTTCTTTCAAGGGAGCCGTCGGGGGAGTGTGAGTCTTTGCAGCCTCTGCCTGGGGTGTTGGTGCCATTTTGTGGAAAATGCGTGAAGATGCCTAAAAGGGCCCTCTTCTGAGGGTCTTCCGAGTGTCCTCAGGGGATGCAGGCGCAGCTGCCTCATCTTTTGGTTATAACATGGGAAAGATACAATTTCCAGGCCTTCATAGAAAGACGAGTCAGTGTGGGACACGGGCTCCCAGGTGTTTATTTTACATGGCTTACTTAGAGGTACGGATGAACAAATACAAAGATTAACGCAAGCAGTGAGCTGCAGGTTGCGGACGCTTCAGCAAACACAGGCAAGAAAAAATCAATCTTTCACAAATGAAAAAAGAGAAAAAAATCAATAGGGAAAGGACTGTTATTTTCAATTTAAAACCAGAGGAGCCGAGGTTTGATCTCTGAGTTCATGCTTTCCTGTTCTCATTCACATGTTCCGCAGCTCTGTTATTGGAGAACTGCAGACTGAGAAGTGTAGAGATCATTAAATATAAATGGCTAAAAGAGCGTGAAATGCTTCCTTATTTACTCGTCTTGTCTGCTGGCAGATATTTATACATCTTTAGTTAACTCCTGCGAATGTTAGTTCTCTACATAGGAGTATTTGTGTGCACCAAGCTTTTGCTGTGAAGTCCACCAGCCTTTTTCTGGAGCGTGTTTTGACAATATTTAATGCACGGGGCTCAGACTGTCGTTATTGATCTGTGGTTGTTTCTTTTCAACAGACTGTGATTCCATCTGGCTACCTGATGGTGAGAGTGCCCCACAAAAACATCACCAAGATTTTAAGTGGAAATGCAGAATTTCTTTGCAGTACTGTCTGCATGGGGTCCGGTAAAATACAATATGGAGGAACCCAAGCGGGGTGCAGGGAGCCTCTCATCTCGTATTGGTGTTGCGTGCCAGAAAGCCATAGCGGAGTGCCAGGTTTTTGTGTTTACAGCAAAACAAAACAGTGCTTTTGGCCAGTTTCTACCACTACATTCCATGTTGCCGAACGCATCTGTAGCAGTGTTAACTGGGTGAGAACTGGGCTACCTTGGAAATTTGATTATCCAGGGACACATCCTGGCAGGCAGTAGGCAAAACAATTTGCTCTGTGAAGTGGAGGACTCTTTACAAACAGGCACTTGGGAGAGAGCAAGCAGAAGCAGTCATTAGGAAGGTACTGCCAAGTTCACGAGTGATGTGCAAAGCAACAAAAAAATCTGTATCGCTATTGAATCTCCAGTAATTTTGCTTGCTGGTATTTTTTTAAACTTAATCGGATTCATTTCTCTGCTGTGTATGACCCCCCACTGTGGCAGTGTGGTGTGGGAAATGCACCTGCTGAATCTTAGATGTTCCGTAAAGGTTAATGGGAGAAATAAGTGTGAGCTGGTGTGGTGGTTTCACCCTGATGGGCAGCTGAACTCCACCACCACCGCCATTGTCCATTGTCTCACTCCCCCTCCTCAAAGGAAGAAGGGGAGACTAGGATGGAAAAGGGCTCAAGGGCTGAGGTACGGACAAGGAGATCCCTCTCCAGTTTCCGTGATGCTTGAAACAGACTCAGTGCTGGGAGATCAATGTAATTTATTGACTATTGATAACAGACTGCAGCGGTGAGAACTAAAAGCAAACTAAAACACCTTATCCCCATCCATCCTCTTCTACCTCCTCCCCACACGCTTTGCAGGGGAATGGGGGCTGTGGTCAGTCCATAGCGCTTTGTCTCTGCTTCTCCCCCATGGCCGCTCCCTGCCCCTGTCCACGTGGGGTCCCTCCCATGGGTGCCATCCTTCCTCAACTGATCCCGTGTGAGCTTTCCACTGCCTGCATCTCTCCAAGCACTGCTCCAGCATGGCTCTGCACCACGGGGCCCACCCTTCAGGAGCTGTTCCAGCCCAGGGCCCCACAGTTTGCATCTCCCCCCAGGCTCCTGCCCCACTGCAGGCTCCTCCCCATGGGCTGCAGCTCTGGCCTGGGGCCTGCTCCTGCATGGGCTCTCCATGGGCTGCGGCCTCCTTCAGGCCACATCCCCCTGCTTCACCGTGGGCTCCTCCTTGGCTGCACATAGAGATCTGCTCCATGTGGTGCCCATGGGCTGCAGGGAGCTTCTGCTCCATGCCTGGAGCGCCTCCTGCCCTCCTCCTGCACTGACCTGGGTGTCTGCAGGGCTGCTTCTCTCTACATTCATTCTCCCAGCTGCTGTTGCGCAGCAGATCTTGAAAATGCCTCTCAAGCTAGTATATAAAGACTTTTGAACTGAAACAGTAGTGGGTGTATAAATTGCAAACCAATCAACCTGTGAGACTGCGTGTCTGTGTTAATGGGACCATGCAGCTAGTCGAGAAAGCTGTGTTTCACCATGTGTCCTCACCTAGCTACTGCCCCAAAAAGATATTACCCAAACCTCACCCTGTTGTAGGTTGCCACCTGCCCACATTTGTTGTATATTTGAGTGTGTTCTCTGTTGAAATACCAGGTCTCACGAGGAGGTGACTGCTGCCCAGGGACACTTCCAGCAGCTTTGGGCAGCATCATCATTGGTGGTGGTGGGAGGAGATGTGCTCAAACACTCCTTTTGCCTGCACACAGTGTTACTGCGTGAAGTGTCAAAAAATGGCAATCCAATCTCCTGTGTTCCTGTTCCTTCCTCTGCAGTTTCTGAGGCTGTGCAAGTTTTCTGTCACCGCAGCTTCTGATGTGGTATGAAATTAAGCTGGCACTACAAATGAAGAGAGGTCTGTAGCAGAAAGAATCCTTTCCGTGTGGTTTGAGGAAAGGCTGCTCTATTATAAAACTTTTTTTTTTTTTTTTTTTTTTTCCCAAGACTGCGGGAAGGCGTGGAAGACAAACAGGGTAAGAAATAGAATTGTTCACAGCTACTCAGAGACTAACGTGTTAAGGGATTCTTTCATGATATACGTGGATGTGTCTGGATGGGAAAGCAGCCAAAGAGGCTGACAGTCTCTGGGATATTCACTAGCTGAAGATCAGAAAAAAACGCTAGTGTGCCAGACAGTCTCATGCAGAACGTCTCTCTTGCTGAAGACGAGGTAAATAGTCTTAGCTGCTCTGTTCAGACTTGCTGGAGTACATGAATGAGGTTTGAAAATCAAAGGGCAGAGTAGCTCAAATGTATCATGTTTTTCACCTCATCCTTTGTATAAAATGTACAGCATTGCCGTGATTCTGCTGCAATATGGAGCTGGCTGCTCCTGTAAGGGGCTCAGCATGGTTTGCTAAGGTTGTCTGCAGCAGCCAGGTGCCCTTGTGGCACTGTGGAAGTGGAGGGATGTTCTGGTGGGAAAAATAAAAATAGCCCTTGGGTTTAAAAGCAATCCCCTGACTGCATGCAGTCAAATTGGGATTGAAGAAAGCAGAAAAGTCTGTGGGATGATAATGGCATGCACTTGCTGTAGACTTCGGCTCTTTCTTTGGAGGCTGCTGTAGTTGCCACACAGTTGAAAATTCTTTGAAGAAACTGTTCTTCAAATAAAGCCTGAATGATTCCTTGGTGAGCTTGAGCATAGGTGCACTAGAGGTTATTTCCTCATTCTTTCTATTGATTTGCTAAAATTCAGTCAGAAATATGAATTTAATGAAAATACTACTGGTAGTCCTATCATCTTCATAGTATGCTCGTAAACGCAGGACATTTGCCATATATATATGTATATAATAAAAGAAGACCCACAAGCATTACAGATGTATAGCTGGCTGGATGGAAGTAGCATCGTTCTGAATTCTTCCATCTTCTCATTTCTCTGAACGCTTTTTTTTTCTCTCTCCATGTCTGACTCATCTTCATACCAGCGTCTCGTTCACATTTGTCGGATGTTTCCTGTTCATTATTCTCTCACCTTTTTGAGTTTCTTTCCATTCTGGTCTCTTGCTAATAAAGATGCATATAAAAAGATGCCCTTGCAATTTTAAAAAATCTTAGATCAATGGATATGTTTTATTTCATTGACTTCACTTCCTGTGAGTGGTCAACTAAGCTTGCAGATTCATTGGTTCCTGTGAAAACAAAAAGAAGGGAAAAAAACAACAGAACAATCAACTGCCACCAACAAAAAGACATTATTCCCTCAGAGCTACTGAAGCTTCTTAAAGTTCTTAAAATTTTTGTACTGAAAGAGCTGTGGAAGTTTACACTGTTTTGTATGTCCTCTCTCTCCATCACTTGTCCTGTTCTTCCTACTTTTGCCCACCATTTTTTCATTGTGTGCCCTGTTCTCTTGCTAATGTTTGATCTTTCTAGTTCTCTTCTTCCTTCCTTTGTCCATACTTTTCCTTTCCCAGGAGCAGGTTATGCTCTTGCAATTCCCGCTTTCCCTGAAGGTGACTTCTACCACTTGCCATGCCCCTCTTTGCTCACCTTTGTTAGTGGGAGATGTGGAGAAGACTCCTTTGTGCAGCGGCATGCCTCACTGGATGGCTCATGGCCTCGGTCTGTTCATCACCTTCCCTCAGAGTAGGGGGAAAGTTGAGAGTGTCTCAGTCCCATTGAAAATCCTTGCATTCCTAGATGCTCCTGAAATGCTTTCCCTAACAACTTGCTAATTCTGGTCTCGTCTTTAAAGTGTGTTTGAAAGCTTCCATCCCACCGTGAAGTGCCTCTGCTCCTAGACGTGAAGTCCCCAGCTCAGGCTTCTGGGTACTAGAGCCTGGGAGCCAGCTGCCTGAGAGCCCAGGGCTGCAGGGGATCATAGAATCATCCAAATTAGAAGGGACCTTTAAAGGCCATCTAGTCCAACTCCCCTGCAGTGAACAGGGACACCTACAGCTGGATCAGGATGCTCAGAGCCCTGTCCAGCCTGACCTTGAAGGTCTCCAGGGACAGGGCATCCAGCGCATCTCTGGGCAACCTGTGCCAGTGCTTCACCACCCTTATTGTAAAAAACTTTTTCCTTATATCTAGTCTAAATCTCCCCTCTCTCAATTTGAAACCATTTCCCCTAGTCCTATCACAACAGACCCTGCTAAAGAGTCTGTCCCCTTTCTTGTGGCCCCGCATTAGATGCTGAAGGGCTGCTATCAGGTCTCCCTGGAGCCTTCTCCAGACTGAACAGCCTCAACTCTTTCAGCCTGTCCTCACAGGGGCGGTGTTCCATCCCTTGAATAATTTTTGTGGCCCTCCTCTGGACACACTCCAACAGCTCCATGTCCCTCCTGTCCTGAGGACTCCGCATCTGGATGCAGTACTCCAGGTGGGGTCTCACCTTCGCAGTGCAGAGGGGCAGGATCACCTCCCTTGCCCTGCTGGCCACGCTTCTTTGGATGCAGCCCAGGATACATTTGGCTTTCTGGGCTGTGAGGGCACACGGCTGGCTCATGTGCAGCTTCTCATCCACCAGTACCCCCAGGTGCCTTTCGGCAGGGCTCTGCTCAATCCTTGCATCTGCCAGCTTGTATTAATAGTGGGGGTAGCTGTGACTCATGCAAGACCTTGCATTTTGCTTTGTTGAAGCTCATGAGGTTCTCCTGGGCCTGCTGCTCCAGCCTGTCTAGGTCTCCCTGGATGGCATCCTGTCCCTCAGGTATATCGACTGCACCACACAGTTTGGTGTGATCTGCAAACTTGCTGAGGGTGCACTTGATCCTGCTGTCAATGTCATTGATGAAGATACTAAAGAGTGTTGGTCCCAGAATGGGCCCCTGAGGGACACCACTTGTCAATGAATGATGCGGAGAGATGATGTGCAGAGGCCAGTGCCACGTGCTGGATCAGATCTTCTGGTCTCTTCAGAGGTGCCGAACAGCTCAGCATCCACAAGCTGAATAGCTGCCCCTCTAAGCACTGGAGTTTGCTGCACCTTTTTGTTTGTGGCTGTGGCATTAGGAGGAAGTTGGGATTATGAATAGCCAGTGTTGAAAAATCATTGTGACAAAGTGAAAATCAAGCAGTTTGATCTCGAGTTTGAAGGGTACTTCATTGCAGGAAGTAAAAAAGAAAAAAAGCATTTAAAATGAAAGCTGAGATAAGCACTATCAGTGAAAAGACCTTAAAAAGGTTGCAGCCAGAAGTCATAAAGATAGGATGTGTGTGGAAGTCATTATAGATAATGTTTTACCTTGAACTGTCCATTTCTTTTTATAATCTTACAGCAAGGATAGTATTAAGTAGCTGAAAACCCGTACTTCTTTAAGATCTCCTGTTAACTATGTTCATGCTTGCAGTAGAAATCCACATCATCAGAGGCTGATAACGCTCAGCTCTAAAAATTTATGCTGAGCACAAACTTAGCATAGAATATCTCAATAAAAATAAAATCTGGATACTTGGAAACTGTTTTGGGTCTGCAATAACCGTCAGCAGTTGACATGTTGTCCCATTTAGCCACCAGTGTGGCTTTGATAAGCCAGACCTAGCAAACCCAGGAGCTTGCTGTGCCGGGAGCAGTGCTCTCCATCTCCCCTCGCCTCCCACTTGTCCCGTTCTTGTTCTCCCCTCCACATGCCAGCTCCAGTACTGGTTCGGCGCCTTGGCAGGCTGGTTGCATTCATGGATCTGTCTGCAAGTGTATGGATGTATTTGAAGTCAGCTGTCCTTTGGCCCGTTTGGTGGCCTGAGTTCTCCAGAGGATTTCAACAGTGAGTGTGAGGACTCCAGAGTGGAGAGGGGTAGGGACAGAGCAGGACCGCTCTTTTGGTGGCACCACGCATTTGGGTTGGTTCAGCTGTTTTGGTCAACTGAGCCTTCCACCAAGTAACATGCCTGTTGTCATCTGGTAGGACTGCTGTTCTGCTTTAGAGCTGAGGAAGCTGAGGCTGGGGTGCGTGAAGGGTGTCCAGAATGGTACAGTGTGACAAACAGGAGCGCAGCTGGGTCCGAGATATCGCTTGGGAGGATGTTGTGTTCCTTGATGTGCCTGGATTTTTAGCTTGATAAAAATAAATAAGATATTAATTTGAATATGAATTAAAGAATACAAGAAGTAACTGTGGTTTGAGTCTAATTGTTTGTTTTATTTTTCTGAAGTACGGTTTTCATACCTTTGTTAGGTACCCCTCAAGCCTCTGTCAAGATCTACAAACTGTTCTGTCACCATCAAAACCTGGTTTTGGTGAACTTGCATAAAACCCCATTGATTTTAATAATGGAGCTGATGGTCAGAGACAGCGAGTAAACCTTTGCAGGGCTCTGAAGCAGCTCAGAGTTCTGACGTCAGTGGGTGTCCTGGGTGTTCGACACCTTGCAGTCGAGTCAGATTTGTGTACGGAAAAAGTAAACACCAAATCTGTAGTATTACTAATAGGTTTTTCTTGGGGGAGTATCAAGGAGTGTACGATATTAAAAATTGGAGCTGTCTGGAACAATGTTTCTCTGCTTGCTGGGGGTGTATTTGTACAGTGTAGTCCTAATTGGAAGTGCAGTAAATTTGTGTTTTTGTCTTACTTTCAGTGAAAGCTAATACGTAAAACGGTGGTAGTCATACTTCCCTTAATACTGTCATGAGTTGCCTTTATAATAATTCATTTGAATCTCTTGTGTTTCCTGCTTCAAAATCCATGAGGGTGAAACTGGCATTGTATTTCACCAATGAAAGTATTTAGGCAGGTATGTTCTGTGAACATACGTTTGCCCTCTCTCGCCCTCTCCCCTGAAGAATATGGGCTAAGTGTTAACGCATCTAAATCTTCTGACTGTGTATTGCAAGCGTAGAGTTGTATATTCTCTGTAGCATGTGAACTGATAATAATATGGTGTTTCTCTTTGAAATTACTGTGGCAGGATTGGTGATGGGTTTGATGTGAACTGTTGTTTCGTTCTTATTACTCATTCATTAACACTGCCAGTTTCTCAGCTGCTGCTTTCTGTCACAAAAATATTAGGTGCTGAGTGCTCTTGGTGCAACCCAACACACAGAGGGAGGTATGGTTGCTTGCCCTTGGGCTTTCCTGCGGGCTCCTGACACGTGGTTCATGGAGAGGCGTGCTGTTGAGCATCTTTGCTGTCGGCAGCATGGCTCTGGAGAAATGCCCAGAGGCTGTGAATGTAGGAGCCCAGCCCCAGGCAGAGCTCTCTTGCTCTCTTCCAGCTATTTCCCAAGGACAGACATGTCCCACTACCCCAAGCCAAGCATGACCTTCATGATTTACAGTTGAAATGGTCAGAATTTTCCAGTGTGCTTTTTGTTCCTTGTTCCTACTTTTCTATGAAATCTGTTACGCCGTTGTGAAAAATCATTACAGATATTGCTGAAAACTGTTGTTTCAATGCAATATGAAGTGTTTTGGAACTGAGGCATAACCTGGGCACTGCATTATTTTTCCAGAACTGAGAAACTGTGTAATCTAAGGTTGCATAAATTTTGAAGAGAGGAGGGAAGTGAATGTGTCCTCAGAGACCTTAGTCTAACTTTAGCATAAAAGAATAATAATAACCATGTATTCCATATGCAATTCTGCTGATGCAATCTGTGGAGTCCTGGCTGATTAGTATCATGTATGTTTCTTAGTGCTTTGTTCGCAGATGATAGGAAACTACAGAAATCTGCTCGTCCTTCTGTTTCATCATGTGATTCATACTCTTGGTTTGTACATAGAGATCTGAAAAGTGAAACTTCTTTTTGGAAGATATTTTATATCTCATATGGATTCCAGCATGCTTATATAAACATTTCATGTGTGTCTGGAAGAGAAAAAGACACTAGTGCAATTATTATTACTTTGCTTTTTACTTCTTGAAAGTTTGCGAGGTCTTTGTCAGAGCAGTTGGCTCAAGCTGCTGACGTCCCCTAAACATGGTCTAAAAGTCCGTGTTTGTAATGGTTAGTGTTAGTGGTTTGGCACTCATGTAATTCTGGTTGTTCTTCTCACACGTTCTAGTTTGTGTGTGGTCGCGGCTGTTAGCTGTTCCTCTACTGTGCAGCAAACGGGAAGAGTAGGAAAAACAGGAACTGTGTTTTAAGATAGGTTGCTCTGCTGTTGTCTGGTCAAGTTCTGAGTATCTTCAAGGATGGAGGTTTTGTGACCTTTCTAGGCACTCCGTTTGACCACCCTTATCATAAACCCCTTTTCTTCCTATCTAACCAGAATTTGGTTTGCTACAACTTGTGTCCTTAGCTTCCAGCCCCGTGCCTGCACGCCTCTAAGAGGAGCCTGGCTCTGATGTTTTTGTACCCGATTAGGTAGCTGCGGACAACAGTAGGATCTCCCCCACGCCTTCCTTTCTTCAGGTTGAACAGCCCCAGCTCTCACAGCCTGTCCATGTGCACGCTTCGGACCCTGACCAGCTCGGTGGCCTACACAGGTTGTTGATGAAGCTGTCGTACAGTGCTGGTGCCTAGAAGTCAGCCACTGGAAGGACTTCGAATAGCTGAGGACTGCATTTGGAGTCCAGTGGTCCACCCAGTTTCCCACCTGTGTTGTAGCCCAGTAGCTAGAGGTGAAGGACTGTGTGTCTGGTGTGCATAATTAATCGTGTGTGTTTCATGGTGGTAATATTTCTCTCTCATAAATCTTCTGGATTTTTTTAGGCATGGTCAGAAGCATGATTTCATCCCTGCATCCGCTGGTTCCCTTGGTCTTAAGGGTTTTATTTCAATCACTCTGCTTCTGTCAGCCCTCTGCAAGGTTCTCCTTCAACTCATGCTTTGATAGCTCCCCACAGACCTTCTGTCCTATGTTGCTCATAGAGAAAACCTGCACTTGTGGTAGTTACAGGAGGCAGTCCTTGCTTTTGCAGGTCGTGGTATTTTGCTTCCTTTTACTAATGCTTTGTCCTGTCCTTCTCTTGTTCCATCATGTGCTAATCCTTCTCCTTGTTTCCCATTATCTCCTCTTCTCTTTAGATAGCAGTTTTAATCCTTGTTCCTCAAGACCTGTTTCTTCTGTTTTTCTGTTTTTCTTCTTTGAAAACATAAAATAAAATGAAAATTTATGTCTTTGTCACGCTGCTTCCTTGCATCTCTCCCCAGTGGGCTGTTTGTGACTTTGGTGCTAGGGCTTCCTGTCTGCGTGTGAAAGAAAACCTGACTCTCAAGCTCATTCTCACGGGAAGGAATCGCTAAAAATGGCAGGGCTGGGGCACTGGACTGTGAGAGCTTTGCAAGCAAGAATTCATCAATATACCTGTTTCAAAGCAAGTAGGAGCGGACAGTCACAAAATAGCAGCCAGCTGCTGGACTCATCTGCTAATTCTGTGAGAAGAATCTCATGTGAAAGTATTAGACTCGCATAGGACATGAACAGAGCAAAACACATTTAAAGCGTGGTTCTCCATTGGCTGCATTTTGCAGTCATTTAATCTTTTTAAAGAAAGGCTGGATATAACCCCAGATTTACACTCCCGGGATTGATTATGTCTTCCATGGTGGCAGTAAGTTAATACTCCTCCGTTTTCATTTCTGAGTAGCAGAGGAAATACAGAAGCAGCAGGGCAAGTTCTGTTAAACTCATTCAGTGCCCTTCTCTAGTTTTCAGTAGTATTTGACTCTTCCTGCTCACTTCGTGCTATTACTGTTAGTCTCCCCTTGTCTGTCACAAATGTGTTTTGATGTTTCTTAGTGCTTTTAAAAGCAGTGTTTTCTTGTGACTGTAACATGTAAGGGAAGATAATTAAAAGGTACATCATTTCTAATAGATTTATTAACCTACTTTGCAGATAGTACATCCCCATGGCATAGTACGGGAATGAAGCATTCAGTCTGACAGACACCCATTAAAGTATATCCAACTGTCTAACATCCTTACAGCTAAAACTATTATAACGTTTTATGATCAAATTCTGATATCAAAAGAAACAGTTTGCAAGGCTTTGTGTATGGAATAGAATAAAACCTAGTATTATTTCTGGTGGTTCTCACAGTGTGACTAAGCTGATGTAACCAAATCCCAGAAGATCAGAGGCATTTAGAAGTGTCTGCAGGTAGCTGTAACACCTTTTGTATGTGGTTACTTTGAGGGTGTCTACATTCCCATGTGTCTTTTTGCTGTTCTAAAAATATTTTTTATTTTGATAGTGAGAATGGTGTTATTCTGAGTATATTCACAAGTGTTGTTTGCTACTATATAGCCTGTTGGATGCTGCAGATTTGCACTTTACGTATCTTGAGTTGAGATGCATTGAAACTTTAAAAAAAACACACACACAACGAACAACACACTAATAACAAAAAAAAATGGACCAAGTTCTGACTTTTTTATCCACTGGGAATCACAACCAATTAGATCATCAATTCCAGGGACCTTTGTAATGACCCAGATGTGCCAGTATTACAGAGTTCCGCAGTACCCAGAAACTTCATCTGACTAGGGTTAGCAACAGACTTCACCTCTTTCAGAAAATAGATTTAGCTGGGGGAATGTGGATGTCTGCATAAAGGAACTTTTGCCACTTGTGTTGATTTTGAGGGCCATATATCAGAACGCTTGTGTTCAAAATCAGTTTTGAGAACTGCAGGACTGACTGCTATTGTGTATCTGTGTATAATTCTGCCATTTAAAATAATACTGTGTTGTTTAATGTGACACTGAGGAATGAAAATGTATTTTTCTTAAGTTCCCTCTTGTTCCTGACAGCTAAAACTTTGTCGTAATAATACATATTGGGGGGTTGGACTAGACGATCTCCAGGGGTCCCTTCCAACCCCATGGTTCTGTGACACTGCTTTTTCTCTTTTTTGCAAATCCTAGTTTGCAGACATCACCTGCGGAATATAATCTGTAGAACTGTGAAGGGCATATAAATTATTGGAATTAATCATCGTTTGTGTGGAATGAAACCCAAACTTTCGTTTAAAAGATGTTTATAGATAGGTGTCTGTAGTGTCAGAGCTCTTGACAAAAACTCCCAGCCCCAATGCACTATTTTTGCTCTACTTCTGGTCCGGGTTGTAAGTTAAAGCAGGCCTTTTGTCTTCAGACTGAGTCGGGATGAGTACTGAAGCTGCAAGCAGTTCTTTTGCAGGTCCAGTGATTCCGTTCTTGAAGCTTGTATGTAATGAGGCTGTAATGATGTTGAGGTAATCACGGTGGAGAGAATTGCCAGGGATGAAAGATAATCTCCTCAGGCTTTTGCCCAGACAAGTTTTTAGAATTTGTGAGTTCTCTCTTGATGGCTCTTCAGGTGGCAGCAGGGAAAATGAAGCTTTGGAAGCAGGGCTGTGCCAGGTGGTAAGGATCGTGCTTTGGCATGTAGTGGAGTGGAGGGACAGGACCAGTGTTTTCTTAGATACTTCACCACCCCTCTTTTGCTAAATTCTTCCAGTTTGACAACAGCTCTGCAGAATCAGTGGTCTGCTGCCTCTTGCCTCCAGGGTACTCTTGTCTTAAGCTCCATCTGATATTGATTATCTGCTTGAAACCTAGCTTAGCATTACATTAATTCAGTACCAACACCTGCTGTTGTGGAGCAGGTATTTTGTCTTCGACTAGTTATGGGGCGGGCAGGGAGGAGAGGGAACGGTGGCAAACCTGGCACTGCTGTTGTTACCATTAGTGTGCTGGCCTTCAGGAAACATCAGAACTGTGAAACTTCCCTGGTACGTCCTATGGGAAAGTTGTTTATTGTGATGGCATTAACAGGGTAGCAGCAAGATGTTTGTGAATGTCATCCCTGGGTATTAGTGCGAGTGTGCTTCTGCATTTATGTAATAGACTCCTTCTGAGCTCATTCAGTGTAATGCTTCTTTGTGGGCTATTTTCAAACACTGATAAGAAAAAGAACACAAAAAAATGCGACATTATTTCTTTGAGTTTGTGCTGAAAAAAGAGTGTTTTATATTTCCTGACAGGCTGCAGGTTAATACGTTTCCAGTTAAGCTTGTATATTTTTAGTGAATTTGGTAGTTAGGAAGCCAGACTGTGCTGCTTTTTCATTTTGAAATGGTGCTGGTGGTTGTAATCCCACTCAGTGTGTCAAAGCCCTTTAAACCACTGGGCCAGGTCCAGGAGATCTTCATACGAGAGGATGACATACCGTGTTTGGTACCCTGAAGACCAGGGAACTGTTGAGATCTCCTGGCTGCCTGGCCCTGCAGTTCAGCATGCCTGCTGTGACCAGTGGGACATGAAGGCAGTGAGTCACTGAGCTGATCTTGTGCTGTTGTCAGTTGGTCCCTTGGTGAGGGAGATAGACAAGTGGGCTTCCACTGTATACTGGATGAGAAATTGGAGCTGGCAAAGCAAAATAAGCTGACAGTAACTGCATCAGTGAGACGAAGAACAGACATAATTCAGCTGTCGAAAGGGACCCCTAAAGGCCAGAAGCCTTCCCATTTGCCATGCCCAGCTGTAGGGCCTGCCTTGCCTACCAGGACCTGGCAGGCCGCAGGAGGGTGACAGTAGGCCCCTGCTGGATATAGCTCTGGCGGGAGCAGTTTGTTTTAACCCTTTGGTATGTGTTCTCTTTGTGGCTTTCTGCATATGTCCATGAGCTTGTCTGTAACGGGTATATCCTCTTCTTGCAGCCCACTCTTGAGGGATGTGGAACAACCTGACCCCGCACCCAGACATTTTAACTTCTGTATTCTTTCTGGTATTAACTTCAAGGCCATAACACTGTTGTGTCTTTTTTTTTTTTTTTTTTAAACTCTAAATGTGTTATTTTCATTTTTTATTGACTTCTATTACTTTCTCCCATGTATATTAAAATAGGTTTGATTTCCGCCTTCCCCCGTGAGAGGCTAACATTTCTTTTGTTTTCTAGTCAGTAATTGATTGTCTTATAAAATCATCAAGTTATTACTTGTTTCATATTGCAAGTCTAAATTACAGTTAATTAAAATTAGATTTTTTAATGGGCATTTTAACAGAATCTTAATTGTGATAACTCAACAGGATGCAACCCTGTAGGGGTTATCATTAGGATGATGACATTTGCCACTTGTGGGAATGTTAGTTATTTGCAATATTCCTTATGCTTATTATAAAGAATATTGCAGCTCCTTCTGCTCTTAATAAACCCGTATGTTTTCAGAATGCCTTAATATTGCAGCATACAGCTATATTTGTTCACCTCTGGGCTGCTGTCAGCACTTCGATTGTGTGTTGTTATTAGCTGAAGTTTGGTCTTGTATGGATGCCTTTACAATTACTTAGACTGTTGATAACCAAACCTTGTTGGTAGCACAACGTGTGAGACTTTCTGTTTGATGATGGAGTCTCAGGGGGGGCTACAGGGGCCCTGAACCTGAGAGAGATGGGAACAAACTTGAGGCCTGAGCTCTGGACTGCCACAGTGTTTCTGCAGTGGGACATGCAGAAAGCAGAGCTGATGAAACGATGGGAGTAGCCACGCGGAAGGGCCAGGTGAACTAACTCAGTGACATGGACTGTAGGCAGGGAGCAACAACCTGAAATTGGTAGAATCTTAACAGCAAGAGCTGTAGTTACTATTTCTTACATAATTAAATTACAGGATATTTTACAATAGGTAAAGTATTTTAGGAGCTTCCTCATAACTTCAGAACATGGGGTAGGTGTGTTCCAGAAATGAGACCAAGGATGAGTTTAGCCCCCGATGTGTCTTCAGCTAGCACACTGCTGCTGCTGCCAGCAAGCTTAACCACTTTGTTAAGCAGTTTGAGTAATGAACCGTGTCAGGTGTTACCTGCAAATCGAAAAGTGATCAAAGGGAATTGATATAAATACAAAAGCTTTGATTGTCAGGGAATTACTGATCTTGAGCCTCAGAGAACTGGTGAATGTAGTTCTTAGTCACTTGTGTTTCTTCTTCGTAAAGACAGTGTGTACTGCTTACAGGTTGCAGTGGTTGACCAGGAATTGTTTCAGTTGTCTTTGACAGGAGTCCGTGGTGCTTACAGAGACACAGTTCAAGTGGAACAGCGTTCATGATGTCACATCTGCGTTGGTCTTCTGTTACACTCGGAATACTGCAGAAAATAAAATACTGTGCTCTTCAGTGGTAGCCTCCTCTAGTATCCATGCCCTTGTATTATCAATAAATTATTTACTAGTGATACTAAGTTGTTGTTAATTTATTATTATTGCATCCTCCTTCCTGTAAGATAATTAAGTATGATGAACCCCCTTGCCAGCTTGCAGTGAGCGTGACAGGAGTGTAAGCGGGGATTGACTGACATCCGTGACACAGCACAGAACAGCCTGACCGAGATCCAGTAAGTACGGGATGAAAACCCTTAGCTTTTAAACTGTGTTTTCCTCTGTGCACTACAGGATCATTTCTTTGGAGCACTTTCCAGTCTAGTTTAGTAATCAGGCAAAGCACCTTTCTTAGCATTGTTAGTTTCTGGTTTTATAATATTTTTTTACAGTTTTGTGTGTACTTCTGTTAAGTTCTATTAGCTTTTACGTATCAGTGTGGTATGCTGGAAGTTTAGCGCGGGCAGCATTGCTAATTCCTGTTTGACAGTGGGAGTTAACCATCTCAAGTTTGCTTTTTTTTATTTTTATGTATTTTTTTTTCTGCAAGTTCTTTTAAAAATGAAATGCCTTTCCTGGTCTACCTGGCTTCATTGAAAATAAGTCTGAAAGCCTTAAAAATCAGAGGTTTGATCAGGAGAATAAAGGAACCCAAGTGTTGTTTAAATGACCAAAGGTTTCACTGCCTTGTGCTATGCAGAGAACTGAGTACCATTTTATTTCAAATAGTTTTCAGTTAAGAGTGGTAGCTGGAATGAGTGCAGTGTTACAGAGTAGTCACTCAGGCCCTTCTGTCCTTTGGCTCTGGAGGCATGAAGGGCAGGGAGCACGGGTGTTGGTGTCTGTAGATATAGCTGAGGTGACCCCACCAGCTGGTGAGAACTTTCCCCAGTAAAGTTATTCTTCAGGTTATAGTTTCTTAGCTGTGAACGTGCATAGTTGTCCAGGGGGTTGTTGGTACGTGTTGGCCCGCAGAATGCAATGGTCCTACTGCATGCAGATGGTAAGTCGTGCAGACTCCTTTAGTGATCTCAGCAGGAGGCTGGAAAGTACAAATTACTTTTGGAAGCCAGGCTGCTTCCATTTTTTGCACTTAAATATATAGGGAAATGTGCAGCACCATTTCTCCCTGCAATAATACTGGTTGAATTTCATTGAATTATTCCCCAGTGCCAGCCCCACTCCCCAGAATTTCTGTCTAATTGGTGGTGGAACTATCTGATAGAAGAGCCAATATATTTCTATTTAGAAAGGGACAGAAAAATAAATGTAGCAACTGCGTCTCCTGTCAAAAATACACAGGCTGTTAGAACAAGGTGAGGAATAACTGGGGCTAGGAAGGCCAATGAAATATGTGAGCTGGTATGTAACAGGAAGATCCTGTCTGCTAACAGATACACTTTTTCATGAGGTTAATCATAGCTTGCACTGAGCCCTACAGCATGTTACCAAGGTTGAGCTGCTAGGATAGAGAGTTTCCGGTGGAAATTCTCAAGGAACAGTACTGGGGTCAATTTCACTCTTCTCACTCATCCCAAAGACATCAGGAGGATGAGGGTGGATCAGTGACTTGCTTTGCATTGCACAGTATTACTAAAAGATTTGTAACTGCTGAATCTGCTAGTGGAGCTGTTTGGAGCTGGTTGTTGCTGGATGGGAATGTTGCACGTTCAGATGTGTGATTTCTCTCTTTTCTCAGCTTTTTGCCTACAGTATCCTGAGGGATAATTATTAGTAATAATGCTAGCCAGCACTTTCAAGAAAGGCCATGCTAGCAGAAAAGACATTAAAAATGATTAATGAAAGCTACTGGTCAATTGATCAATTTTAGAGAGCTTACCTTCCTATTAAAATAGACACTCATCAGCCACGTTTGCCAGCCAAACGGATTCATAAAACTGATTGATGGCATCAGCGCTATCTCATAGTGTGCCGGGTTTAGAGACTTAATGGAGACCCACACCTTCATGTGTACAACTAGCATGCTGCTTTGATGAAAAAGCAACTCGTTGGGGTGTTTCCAACTGGAAATAAAAGAAGAGGCCCAGCTTGTAATGAATGCAGTCATGAAAGTTGCTGGGGGCTGGGCGAAGGCAGGAATAGGAGCTGAGCACAACTACGCAATAGGTAGAGCGGGGTGCATTCAACTGCAGGCTTCGTTTTCTCCTGGAAGCATAACTGAGCCTGGAAATGAGGGTGGCTGGGCTTCTTTGGCATATATCATGCATGACTCAGAGCACTGTGTTTTGGTTTTGTTTGCTTGCTTTTCTTTGTTCTTTTTTCCCAGCTTTGGGGTAAATTGTGGGAGTGAGTCCTTTCCTCAATGCAGCTGTACTAGCTAGAGGCTGATGCCACCTTGAGCTTTTGTCACCTCTGTTCTGGAGGAACACAATAGGCATGTCTGAACAGTTAAATGGATCCTTGCTAACTCTCCTTACCCCTATCGACATGGTGAGGTGGGGCTTGTGGATGGAGCTCTGAGGAGGTGACCACTGCCAGCTGCAGGGTGCACCTTACAGGCTTCTTTTGGTTGTATAGGAACATACAGCCTCTGCAGCCATCTCGGTTGCTTGTGGGAATGGTTTTGTTCCCTCTTTTGAAACAAGTTTGATTGGTGCAGCTTATTCTGTTGTTGCATATTCATTAAGTGGTTTTGCTGTTAAAGCTCACAAAATGTGCTTGGTGCTGTGGCTGGGGAAAAGCTGCCTGGCATTTCACACGCACTGCGATGATGGGTCGTGCCGGTCTTTAACTTCTCTACAACTTCCTGCACAGCATAAAAGGAAAAGACATGCCAGGGTTAATGTAGGCTGCTACATACATAGGATAGGTATTGTAATGTGTATACTAACAGCATTAATGTTTGTCTTCCTGCTGTGATTTTTCCATTGTCCCAGTGTCCCCTCTAAGGCAGCTATGAAGAGACTCCCTAGTAACTTTTGAGCCCCATAAATGTAGTATTGGACATCCTGATGCAGGATTAATATTTTTCATACTCCCCGGCAGGTTGCACCTTGAATGCATTGCTCCGTTGGCAAATTACAGGCTGCTCACTGCAGCTGGCTTGCTGGAGAATAGATTTTGGCACATGACCGCGCCGCAGTTGTGCTTCTTCCTTTGGACTTGTGGCAAGGGGCCTTACGTGTTCAGCCACCCTACACGTGTTCAGGTAGTTGGGTGGTGGCTGTCACCACAAGGAATGTCAGGTGCATAATATGCACAGAAGGTGATACTTTGCTGAGGGTCCTAAGGAATCCGATGGCCTCCTCCTTAAGCTCTGGTTATTTCGTTTATAGCTGTGTACCAGTGCAGGGATTGTTTGTTCTTCTAATGATCTCTGGGATTCAGCAGCCTCTTAACAGGAAGCAAGGAAAATCCTTGTTTTATTTTTAGGTGGCTGAGCATTTAAACACAGATTATCTAGCAACTTTGAGAAGAGAATGTGAGTCCTACTGCCTGCACCACAAGTAGAGCCAGCTTGGTTCTGGACTGAGTGTAAACCTGGCTGCAGTAGAGGTACCAAACCACAAGAGGTAGGGTGGGTGGTAGCACTTGGTAGTGCTAGTCCTTACGAGCAGGAAGAAACAGCAACGTGAAACCTGTCCAAACAGTTAAGATCTTTTTCTTTGCAGCCTCTGTTCTCAACCCAGTTACTTCATTTAGGAGTCTGTTTAAGAGGGTGGTCTTTGTCCTTTTCCCCACCATGATGAAGAATCACTGGCAAGTCTTTTCCCTGTTACCCTACATGGGGCATGAGCAGGTTCCCTGTGGATACTTTCCTTTTGGATTTCACACTTTGACTTCATTATTAGAACAGTGAATCACATTTGTTTTATTAGGAGTGCAAACATAATGCAGAAACACAGTGCGTATCATTTCAACCTGAAATTGAGATAATATTTGTTGCAGTATTACTGTTGTATAATTACTTTCAGATGCTCATAAGCCCTTATGGAATAGAAATCTTGAAGAGTAATACATATAGTTTTGCTCAGGAAGGTCTGAAAATAAGGGGATAAAATGACTTTTCTTAGTTCCAGTTCTTTGAGGGTTCACAAATGTAGTTGTATTTCAGAGTTTGGCTGAAAGCTTCCGTGTTGCTTTGATGATATAATAGAAAGTATACTTTCTGCAGGTTCTTTAAGACAATTATTTACAAACTAATAGTTTATCAATTCATCAGAATTCTGTGGCTCCGTGTGTGTATGTTTTCAGATATTTACATTCGTATGTATCTGTGTGTATATTTAAAAAGGTGCAAGCAACTTGTAACAAGAAGAGGCCTTATGAAGCCCTTTGACTTCCTGTGTGCAGGCTGGTGAGTAGAATTCTAACTCTGATGTGCAGGTTGAAATGCACGTGAGGGTAGATGGTGATCTAAGAGACCTGGTGCTGAACGTGTATGCTGTCACACAGACATTTCCTTATGTCAGCAAGCTGTCCAAAGTGATGTGTGACCGTGTTTATCAGAACTCCATTTTATTTAGATCTAACAGAAACCAATGCCATTCTGCTTAAAGGAGAGTTGTGAAGGGAATATCATGATTTCAGAGCTATCCATTCAATGAACAGAAAGCGTTGAGGATAGCCACTACTTTTAGAACAAAAATTCAAGGAGTTACATTATTTTGCTGTGTTCTTCTCTGCTTCCTGCAATTTACAGCACTATTCTGGATTGACCAGTGAATATTGCCTAAATCCAGGCATTTGAGGACACTGTTAGTTCTACAGACGTTAACTACTAAATCTATTCTACTTTTACAAAGTTTCTAATCTCATTTACCATGCCAGAATTCTTTGTGTGCATTCATACAGTTGCAGGATTTTTTTTGTTATTGAAAGACATCTTTCTCAGAGTAACGTTTCTCTAAAATTGTACCACGAGAATTTCGGTATGCTTCCGTATATTTTTTTTTGTCAAACCATTTCCTTGAGTTGCAGGAAGGATGAAATTCATCTGTAAGTACCAGAAGGTCTGGAACTTATCCTTGAAGCTGTTCAATTCTAAATAATTCATTAATGTCAAATATGAGACTCTGTAAAGAATAATGTTTATTCCTTTAATCCTCTACCGAAAGACTGTGTAAGCACTCCTTGAAAGTTCAGTCACTGAATAAACCTCTTAAAGGGAGGAGGAGGAGGAGGAGGAGATGCGTGGCACGCAGCCTCCCGTTAAAGGCTGTACGTTCTCTTAATGAATCATTTGTCCACATCTGGCCAGCTGCAAATCCACTGTTGGAACACAATGACTGAAAAAGCAACAACAACTTTACATCAGATGGGCAAAGAGGGCAGTTCCTCCTGCTGCTGAGACCCTGGTGGAGTGGAGGTGGTTCTGGTTTGTTGTGAAAGCAAAGACTGGTTTTGGAGCTGTCTCCCCACGGGGCTCCGGCTGAAGTCAAGGCAGACGCCAAGGAGGAGCTGTGTCAGCCTCCTCCTCAGTGTCCTCATGGTGCACCCTGGGGACTGAGCTGGTGACAAAGCTGCTGCTTCTTACCTTGGATCATGACGTATTTCAGTCAGTGTGCCTCTTCTTTCTCTGTGCTGGATGTCATTCTTTGTGGGAGTCTGGATAAATATTTCAGTCTGTAGGAGTGCAGGAGAGCCTAGGTATCACCTAGCAACAAGCATCCCACTCTCTGCCTCCTGCTTCTCTTCACTTTTATTAAAATACCAGTGAATCTCTTTACTTTTATTAAAATACCAGAAGTTCATGGTTTAAGTTAATTTTCAGAAGTATTTTGAGCTGCTTGAGGTATTTATATTACTGGCACCACGTCAGAGTAACAAAGATATTGGGGGTGATGGTGGTCTCAGAGCAAGTCACTACGCTTGCCTAATCTTAAGGGAAATTAGTATCATAGAATCATAGAATGGCTTGGGTTGGAAGGGACCTCAGAGATCATCTAGTTCCAACACCCCTGCCGTGGACAGGGCTGCCAGCCACTAGCTCACTAGATCAAACTGCCCAGGAACCCATCCAGCCTGGCCTTGAACACAGCCAGGGATGGGGCATCCACAACTTCTCTGGGCAGCCTGTTCCAGCGCCTCACCACTCTCTCAGTCAAGAATTTCTTCCTAACATCCAACCTAAACCTCCCCTATTTCAGTTTTAGTCCATTCCCCCTTGTCCTACCATTATCCACCTGCATAAAAAGTCGGTCCCCCTCCTGCCTGTAAGCTCCTTTCAAGTATTGGAAGGCCGCAATGAGGTCTCCCCGGAGCTTTCTCTTTTCCAAGCTGAACAATCCCAACTCCCTCAACCTTTCCTCATAGGAGAGGTGC
>VXAV01006837.1:0-25006 GCA_013399715.1 Alectura lathami | reverse complement strand
ATCACCTCCCTCTCCCTGCTGGCCACCCCTCTCTTGATGCAGCCCAGGATGCCATTGGCCTTCCTGGATGCAAGAGTGCACTGCCGGCTCATGCCCAGCTTTTCATCAATCACAACACCCAAGTCCTTCTCTGCAGGGCTGCTCTCAAGGAGTTCTTCTCCCAGTCTGTACACATACCTGGGATTGCTCCGACCCATGTGCAGAACCTTGCACTTGGCCTTGTTGAACCTCATCAGGTTGTCGTGGGCCCACTTTTCCAGCCTGTCCAGGTCCCTCTGGATGGCATCCCTTCCTTCAGGGGTATCAACTGCACCACTCAGCTTGGTGTCATCAGCAAACTTGCTGAGGGTGCCCTCGATCCCACAGTCTAAGTCGTTGATAAAGATGTTGAAGAGCACCGGTCCCAAGACGGACCCCTGGGGGACACCACTCGTGACCGGCCTCCACGTGGACATAGAGACATTGACTACAACCCTTTGGCTGTGACCATCCAGCCAGTTCTTTATCCAATGAACAGTCCACCCATCAAATCCATCTCTCTCCAGTTTAGAGATAAGGATATGGTGCAGGACCGTGTCAAGGCCTTGCACAAGTCCAGGTAGAGGACATCCGTCGCCCTCCCTTGGTCCGCTGAAGGCCAGTATCAAAGACTAGCAAAAACTTTAGCTGAGAACAAAATAAACCTTGTGATCACAGTTGGGTAGTCAGTGATGAAATGCATAGCAATTGCCCTTATGGTCCTGTGAGGTTGAGAAAACATGTATCAGTTACATTTAACCAAGGCTGAATGCGTTTAAAGCAGTGTTGCCTGGCTCACCTTGCAGATTGTGATGACTGCTGGTGGGATGTTGGCTCGCATTGCAATTTAAAGTTGTTCAGCTTCTCTACAGAAACAGCAGAATACTTCTCTACAGAAAGCAGGAATTAATTTTGTCTAGTTAAAATTGCAGTAGTGCAGAATCCAGTTTGTAAAGATCTTTGGGGCTAATTCTAAGGCAAGAGGTGTAGGCACTTGAAGGGCAATGCAGGTGCATTTTTGGATATGCCAATGCAGTACAGTGCTGCACTGAATTTTAACCTCTCCTGTCCGTTGTTGGTCCTGAATTTAAGGGACTGTTGAAAATCTGTAGCTGCGATTGATTCACACAGTCATAGGAGTTGGAAGGAATTTCTGGAGATCATCTAGTCTGACTATTACTTGTAGCATCTGCAGAATGTGTGGTTTATAGAGCTTAGGAATTTCCCTGCAAAGATCCAGAAATGTAGAAGGGGGAAAAAAAGGTAAGTATGTTCCTATTGTTATGTAGGTAGCCATCCTCAACATGGGGTTGGTGAAACCAATGTTCCTTAGGCTCTGTACACTGCTGAAACTGTGCTTTCAGTTATTCTGCTTTATCTGATGTTCAGGGTGGCCTTGGTGAGTTTGGAATAAGTCGCTCTTGGTCCTCAGGAAGCTGGATGTGACTCAGAGCCTTTGAAAGCGATTACAAAGGAATTTATTGAAAGGGATTGCGACTGCAGGTTTGAGGGTTTTAGAGAAGATTAGTACATATGTTTGTAAAGTAAAAAAAATTATGGAAGAAAGTGATTCAGAGGTATGGTTATACCCAAATGTGGGATTTGCTTTGTGTCTTGGGTTAATTAAAAGATTGTCCCACAACAATGCCTAGCTCCTCCCCCACCCCTCCCCTCACGGAGGCCGAGTAGAGGAGTGAGAAAGGATGAGGCGCTCGATTGAGATAAGGAGAAAACTGTTTTACTTAAAATGCTACAGGAATGTGAGATAATACAATATAAAACGAGTTGAGAGGAATAAATTTGACAAAATGGAAAATACATGTATAAGAAAAAGGGAGAGTCTCCTGACCGTGTAGTCCACCATGGTGATGGAAAGCAAAAGGGAAGAGCCTCGGAACCTGGAAACTGCATGGGAAGGGACAGGAGCATTTCGGGAGCTGTAGTGCTTGTGTCTTCCTCCCAGAAACCACGTGTGAGGGACAGGAGCATCTCGGGAGCTGTAGTTCTCCCTCAGCAGCTCTCCCAACGCCGTCAGTTTATTACATGATGTCGTGATATGGAATGCTTATGGAAAACCGTGACACTCGTTAGAGAGAAAAGTTTATCAAAGTACTTAACTTTGCAACCTAGTTGGTCTTTTCCATATGTATGTTACCATATCTCCCCAAATGAGAAGAGGGAGGAGTGTACCATGAGGAATATTTTGTAACTGTATTAATGGGATTTTACATAAAAATCAGTAGTATATAAAAGAGGTAACAAAAGTGGTGTTTGTATGAACTTGCTTTTGTAGCTAGAAGCAGCTCATTTTTCGACAAATAAAACCATGGCAATTCATTAAAATACATCTCTACAAATAGAGCAGCCTCCATTTGTCTTGAAACGTGCACAGCACGATTGTCCTGAAATGCTTCCCGTGGTCCTTACTCTAGCCCGTTACTCCAGCTCTGCTCTGCCGGTTGTCGGGGATGCCGGCCAGGTGGGCCTACCAGTGCTGAATTAAGAATACTGTGCAGTTGTATCATCTGGTATATTTTCTTAGGATGTATTTGTTCCGTTTTGTACAGATGGTAGATGCTTCTGCTTAGACTTTCATACTCGTTTTCGTATTTCTGACAGACGAAACTGAGATTCCACAGTAAACAGCTAAAACCCAAAGTCCAGAGCACGTTTCACAGTGATGACATGTGGCAGAATCAGTGCATTAGACCTGCAAGGACAGGTGGACAGATTTTTCCTGTGCGTTTCAAAGTCATTTCATCTTAAGCCACAGCTTTCCAATACCTCTGAAAATGAGGCTACAGAACTGTGGAGCTGCTAGTTGAGCAGTCATATTCAGATTGAGGGTTACCTTTTCACCCCAAAAGCAGCCTAAAAAAAGTCATGATTAAGGACTGTCGCCGACAGTGCTCTGTCACCCTCTCTAGGAGGCATATTCCCATCCTACTGTCAGGCCACATGTACCACGTTCTGGGTATCCTAGATGGTGTTTTGGGTTGTGTGATGGTGGCACTGCTGGAGCTTGTTGTGCTCAGCAAAGAGGAGAATGTGCAGAAACCCTTCCATGGGCTTGGAGTGCTTGAGGGGGAGACTGCAGTGATGCTGGGTGTCGAAGGAAATGGGCGATTCAGGGCTTGCTAAATTGTGCAGACCTGAAGAGAATGAATAAGCAAAGCCAATTATTGCTAAAGAAGTTGTTTTTTTTTTTATGAGGAGAGGTATTGTATGTGATTTAATAATGCAAACACAGTCACAGCTGTGATTAGTTAGAGAGCTGCATGCCAGCTATCTAAGGCAAGAAACACTTATCCGTGCTGTCTCTATTGCCATAGCCACAGTAGCCCAATGAGACTTCAGCCTTCGTGTGTTGAGTGAAGCTAAGTTGCACTGCAGGAGGGTGTATGTGTGCATGTGTTGGTGTGTATTTAAGAAGTAATGATGAGAAGATGGGGAGCATTGGAAGCGCATCCAGAGGAGGACCACAAAAATGATCCAAGGGATGGAACACCACCCCTGTGAGGACAGACAGAGAGTTGGGGCTGTTCAGCCTGGAGAAGAGAAGGCTCTGGGGGGACCTGATAGCGGCCTTTCAATATCTAAAGGGGGGCTCCAAAAAAGAAGGGGACAGACTCTTTAGCAGGGTCTGTTGTGAGAGGACTAGGGGAAATGGTTTCAAACTGAGAGAGGGGAGATTTAGACTAGATATAAGGAAAAAGTTTTTTACACTAAGGGTGGTGAAGCACTGGCACAGGTTGCCCAGAAAGCTGGTGGATGCCCCGTCCCTGGAGACCTTCAAGGTCAGGCTGGACAGGGCTCTGGGCAACCTGATCCAGCTGTAGGTGTCCCTGTTCACTGCAGGGGAGTTGGACTAGATGGCCTTTAAAGGTCCCTTCCAACTCAAACAGTTCGATGATTCAATTGCAAGTCAGACTGTCTTCCTCTGACAGAGACGCCATGAAGGTTTTGAATACATTACATTTAATTTACAAGAACTTGATGACTAAATCATTTCCTGTTCAGGTTGGATAACCACATCATGCAAGTGCAGGGTACAGAAAAACTGGTCCACTTGCCCCATTTTTTTATATCAGGAGAGAGGAAGAGCTGCTGGAAACTCAGAGGGGGTTCTTCCAGTGTGCTGAAAGGATCTGCTGCCCAAAGCTTGCTGGCTTAGTTGTGCACCAAAGAAAATCTGTTTCACGAAATAGAAATGTTTGAGGCAATCCAAATAGGGAGATTAAACAACAAAAAAGACAGTCTATCAGATGCGTAAGAGGTTAATAAAGATGAATAAAAGTGCATAGTGTTTAGCCAGTGTAATAACAGCACAGTATGTGAATATTTATCATTTTTTACATCTTTTGGGGAGATTCTTGTTGTGTTTTCAGTGCAGAAGTTTGCTTAGTTTTTTGAAACCCATTAGCCTTGTTATCATGTATACAGCAGTAACAAAACACTGGATGGTGATTTAAAAACAGGTGATGCTCCGTTGCTGTTTGAAAGATGGCCTTATTTTGAATGATATCAAACTAACAGCAGAATGTTTATGATAATTTGACAGCAGATTTGGTTCTTGACTTCACACTTCACAGGGAATAATAACTAAAATAATCGTGTATTCATGTGTATTCAAATTTTCTAATGGTCTTGTCCAGCTACAGGAAATAACTATGGTAATGACTGAGGTCAGTGATGAATGTGTCTTTTAATGTGTTATTGTCCAGAGCTCACATAGTATTTCTGGGCAACACAGTTGGAAATGCCAGTAGAGAATATGAACACTAGGTAACTGCTGGAAAGCCTATCTCTACAGACACACAGTACTGATACAGAAAGGGCCCTCAAGAGCAGTTGGGACTTACTGCACAGAAGTAACGGCTTAGAAATGACAGACACAAAATAATTAGTTAACAGGAAATATAAAGCTTTCTCCATATTAGTTGTGCCATAATATCCAACCTTATTTAAAATACTTACAAGCTTACTGTTCTTCTGACCTGTTTCACTATGGAACAGAACTCTGTGGTTATATTTACATATACAGTGATATTTGAGAAATTAATAAGTGCCTAAGGAAATACATTGATTAAATGCCAGTGTTTGAGTTATCTTACAAACACTAAATTATTCCATCTTTTCTTTTCAGGATTGAAGTGGATCCAGGGACGAATGGATGACTGAATATTCATATGAAGAGGAAAGCCATAAAAGTTGGTTGACATTTTTACAGCCGTATGCATTACACATATTACATCTATTATCAAAAATTTACATTATATTACAAAACATAATAGATGAAATAACCCGTCTGAGCTTCACATGCCAGATTGTCTTTCAGGCAGGGGACTACTTCAGCTTGATACAACTCAAGCTTACACAATAGTTTTTGACTAGGAAAAAAAAAAAAGAAAAACCAAAAGCAGAAGAAAACAGAAAACCCACAGACCTGAAGGCTGAAATGAAGGCATAGCTGTACCTTGAGGAAATGGATAGTGCCATGCCATGGAAGTCAGGTGTTTGAATGGACTGACGCACCATGGGGCGCGTTATTCTGCTGCGTGGGGATGGAGAGCCAGTGAGACAGGCGTCGTCTTCCGTTACAGCTGCTGGCTCTGAAGCTGAGCATGTTGTTGGGTGGCACTCAGATGCCACACTGAGAAATGCTGTTAAAGTCAGATAGGAGATGATATCTTGGTAGGTATCTTGGTGCTTTGTTTTCTTACCGTGCAGAGATAGCTGTCATACAGTGTGTGTTTTCTGTGCTAGCTGGAGAGGAAAACTATTAGTGGACCTCTGTTGTGTTACTGACTTTCTTGTTACATTTTATAAGATTATAAAATTCAGTAGGCCTTGACGTATGTCGGTCTGACTTGTTGGTGACTGTGAGCTGTGGACTTTGACTGGGATGCTGCGTTAACCACTGCCTGCCAAGGATGTGTAAACAAAGCTGCCTGTGCCTGTGGGTTTGCACTGGGTCAGATGAATTGCAGTGGCAGGTGCAGCGCACAGTATGGTCCGGTGCGGTGCAGCAGCTCAGTGAAGCAAGGCATTTTGGACACTGTACTGCTCAAGAAGGGATACATTATGGTGAAAAGCCTCTTTCCCAGAAAGCTTTCTTCATCCCATGAATCTTGGTCAGGGGATGTGCAATCAAAAAACCAGCAACTGGGGTTTCCCAAAAAGTGAAGTGGAATACCAGAAATGTGACTCTATAGCTCCATTTGTTTGAGCAAAATATTTTAGTAGAGCTAAGATGATCATTTATCTCAATGATAATTTAATTGTATTGATACCTGAGTGGCTCAAAGGTTTTACAGTTTATTGACAACTGAGTTAGAGATGGAAGACATTAATTGTTGGGTTAGCCTTTTTAGTGTTTGCAATAGGTAGCAGATAACGCTGGTCCTAACTACCTCAGGACTGACAAGTAGCACTAGGCTTGAGGGAAGCATCTGTATCCTTGAATCCGGTCTCCTGAGATAACAGCCACTGAAACAACATTTAGTTTAGAAACATCTGTAGAACATCTGCTGTATGTACCACAGGTTCCTGAAAACCTCCAGCCTCCAGGAGCTGAATTTAATAGAGATGACAAGTGGTACTAGAAGCTCTGCAGCACAATTCTTTTCCAAGATCTAGGACCCATCTCCCTGACATGAACCAGCAGTTGTTACCTACTAAAGCCAGCTCGCAAAGTCCTAAGGATTTTCCCTTTGATTTAATTGCTGGCATGTCCATGGCTGCTGTCTGTACGGATGTACGATGTACGGTAGCTTGGGATGGGCTCACCTAACAGGGGACCGAACGCTGCCCTGCTCAGACCTCTTGTGTATAAATAGCAGTGTGAAACATTAGTACCATTGAGATGTTCCTTGGGTCTTCCAGAATGACACTGACAAGGTTCTGTATATACAAACTGTATGGTGGTGGGGGGGATGATGCTTTACTGACAGGAAGTTTGAAAGAGAGCAAAGACCCGCTTCTTATCTGTAATCTCTGGATGTCAGTATCTTGCACTGGGCTCCTCACACTGTCCAGAAAAGAGTACTACCAGAGCGTAGCAATATTTGCATTCAGTCATTAGGGAAGCTTGGTCAGACCAGAGGGCTGTGCTAGGCATTTGGCTTGGGAAGTGCCACCAGGGCAGAAAACGTGAAGGGTTTGTCAGATCCATGAGACAGGCTGTTGTAACCAGAATCTCTGCAGAAGAGAGAGGAGGGCTTTGAGACTAGGCAAGGTCAAAAGACTCCTTGACTGCATATGGCCTTTTCCTGTTTCTTGGTAAAAACTTTTTTTCAGTTGTGTGAGAGATACAGCACTCCTAGCTCTATATCTCTGGTCCTTTTTCTGCTTTTGATTTGCTTTTTGGCTCAATGCAGAGTGATGGCAGAAAGAAGGAAGAACAGGAGAATAGAATGACCACTCTCTTTTCAAGCCATGGTTCTACTCTCACGTCCCTCTGTTGATATACCTCAGTAATCAGGGAGAAGCTGTGCAAAATATGTGCAGATAAGGGAGGGGATACTGAATTATTTAATTGCATGTTTTCTGTTTGGCAGTCTTTGCAAATGTAAAGCTTTGAATCCAGCTGTTAATCTTTTAGAGTAGGAAAGTACCATGATTAAATCATATGGCTGAACAGATTAAACAAATGTGATTGTGTGGAGGAATTCAAAGTCTGAGACAGAAATTCTCTTCTGGGAAGACCAATTCCAGAAAACTTTAGCAACAGAGGTGGAGGGGGATTCTCTGTGGTCACTTTTAAGATCAGTTGATAAAGTTCTGTCTCCAGTAGGAGAAAGACTGGGTTTCATCCAGCACCCTGCCTCAACGTTTCACTTTACTGTACAGCTGTGAATATGCTGCTTGGCTAACCAAGTTTTGAAAAGCAAAATTTTTCCACTAATATGGAATGAGGTAGTTGTCATTGGCAGTGTAAAATCTTGGATTACATCACCTGTATGCAGTATCGGTATGTTTAAGCCCTTTGTTGATCTGCCTCAAACCATACCATAATACATGTAAGTGCAGTTTTATATAAATGACATTTGACCACATGTGCAACTTCAGAAGAAACATGAACGCAAGTTTTTCTGTTTCATAGAATTAGGTAAAGTAATTAATGTGCAAAATAAACCTGATGGCATACATGTATATTGGATGCATGCAACTCACAGTGGTTCTGAGTTGTCCATAACAGAGACTGAATTGAGAGGTTCAGTTCTGTGTTGACTATGATATTGAAGGTTACATCTTTCTGTCTACGGTGATTGAATGCGAAGTAATGAAGGTGAGAGCCCAATGTAGAAGCTGACAAGCAATTTGGTAACTGACTGACAGGGAGGAGCTACAGCTCAGAAAGTCCTGGGCATCATAAGATTAAGACCTTAGACCAAAAGGAAGTGGGCAGGATTTAAAGGAGATCAGAGGGCTGAATTTAAGGACAAAGGGGAGAAGAAGTTGCTTGAATTAAATATAGCACAGATGTGCCTTTTCAGTGAGCCATCCTGGCTGCAGTTTCCCACTCACACCGCGGTTACATGGACAGCCTACAGAAATACTGCTGGGCCGCTTCTTTGATCAGGCTTAATGATGTTTAAATTATTTAATGTCATGCTCAAAAATGATACAGAACGCATAGAGTTGTATTGAATTCATTGGTGTTAGGAGCCAACTGCGTATTTTCTCTTACGGATTTGAATGACAAGCCTGAGAAGCACTGCTTTCTCGAGAACGTAACCTGTGTGTCATCTCATTTGAAAAACAGGAGCAAGCTTTGGTTCAGCTGTTTACTGGGAGGTATTCAGTACAAGGAAAATTCTTCTTGAGACCTCCAGAGCTCACCGCATGTCAGCAGCCTCCCTATCTCTGATTTACCCTTGCCTCACCTTCGCTTGCAGAGCAAGATGTGGGAGGGTGCTGGTTGGCTGAGCTGCAGGGAGCGTTCCGGACCTGGTGAGGGCAGGGCTGTGTTCAGGCTGGAGAAATGGGCCGGCAGGAGCCTCGTCAAGGTCAGCAAAATAAAATGTAAAGTCCTGCATGTGGCACGGAACGGCCCCATGCACCAGACAGGGCAAAGTCCCTGAGCCATCTTATCTGACCTTCAAGTTGCCCTTGTTTTGGATGGAATTTGGACTTGTTGGACCTCCAGTCTACATTTTTCTTTGATCTTTGAGTCTGGTCATGGTAAAGGTGATTATTTTTGTTATTAAATATATTTGAGGGTGTTTCAAGGAGGTTTTATGTTGGTGTTTGCCTAGTGTATCCTGCTGTCAGAATACTGGTGGCAGCATGGCAAAATGTTTGGATTTTGTCGTCAGCTGTCTCCTCTGTACCTTTTGCAAAGAGACACATTTCCTAGAAAGGAAGTGACTGTGGTCTTTCAGTCACTCAGTGGATTCTTGGAGTATAATCACAAACAGAAGCATCAACAGGATAAAATGTATTAATCTCAAGAGAGTTATCTTCTGCTGGCCATCAGTCCCTCCTTTCTGTCATGTTCTTTTCAATTTGGATTACTCTAAGGCACAGAGGCGGCAGTCTGTTTTGTCTCAATTCATTATGATTATAAAAATCTTGGATAAAGCAACATAACAAATGACCACTTAAAATGACTGATGGCCAGATTCAGCAAGGCACAAAGCCTGTAAACGTCTTTTGATTCCATCTGTTGTGCAGCATTTGTCAAGACTGGTCCCTTAGCAGTCCGTTGGTGGCTGTTAACAGCAGAAACAGATAGCAGACAGTTTGTTGTCTGGGGTCCAGTCGTATTCACAGGGCCGATTTGCTTTTCCTTATAATCACCTAAAGATGTAAAACATGCTGAAATGGTAAAGTGGGAGGAAAATCTAATTTTTTCCCAAACTTTATATTCATAATAGGGAGCAGCAGAGATGCTCTTTCTCTTTCTGTTCCTTGCAAAGATTTCCAGCAGCACATTGTGTTTCCTTCTGGGCTTGTCCTTTCCCGTCCGGTGCCATCGCGACCGCAGGGCTGCTGCTGAACACGCTCAGCTCCGCTACAGCGGTACCATGTGAGCAGGACGAGGCACCTTTGGAACTGATCCTGATTCAACGCCAAGCTTTTCCAAGGAGAAAAAGGCTTTCAAGAAGTCAGTGACAAACCTCTTTAGCTTTACACACTTGCCTTATGTTTGAACTCATTTCTTTTCCCTTTGCCATTGTAAAATTAATAAATGATTTCTGGGAGGATCTCAGCATTGCTATTAGGCTCCTTACTAACAACATAAAGTTTGTTCTGCACTACTTTTTTTTTTTTATTTTATTTTTTTCCCCCTATTTCTGCTGTGCAATTGCTCTTCTAGCCTAAGTGGTTTGCTGTTTATGGGTCTTGGGTCTTGGCTTTTTTCCAGTAATTTCCCCACTATTCTGCTGTGTTTGCACAGTGCTCTTCAGCAGCTGGCCTGGGGCAGATATCAAAAGCACACCCACATACATACACATAAAACCAGTTCATCAGAGTTAGGGCCTAATCATATTTGGTGTTTGGCTTGTGACCTGACCTTGATTAAACCACGCTGGATTATAATTTTGAGGCTTGTGCGCTTTCATTTTATTCTTGCCAATGTGGATTGGAGGCCTATGAAAGGTCATAACCATTGCTTTTAAGACTCATATCACAAAACAAAAATATATTTTCAGAAGCGTTATTTTGGAAGATTAAAAAGTAGTGGTTGAAGGTAGCTGTAGTCTTTCTGTACCCTCAGACTTCAGAAAGGCGATGGAAGAAGGCACAGAGGGGGGTTAGAACTTCCCTGTGAAAGCCTCGTCTACTGCAAAAGCCTCGTCTACTGCAAAAGCCTCAAGCTTTGGTTTAAAATCAATAAATAAAGAGGTCCTTATATATTATAAATAAGGTTGTGTTTTCAAGTAGTCAGTGCAGAGCTGTCCAGGAGGCTTTGCTATGAATTGAGAGAAATGTCTTTGACTCAGCAGCTGCTCAGCAGTGGTGTGCAGGGTTTGCATCATGGTGGCTGCACAGATTTCTGGTCTGTTTGAAACAGCTGTGGGATGATTCAGGTGCATTGACTTTGCAATAGTTCTTGAATTTAAATCCTATTTACTGAATATTTTTTGAAACAGGAGTAGTGGAGAATTGCATTAAGAAGCAGCCTTGTTTATGTAAGGTGCATGTGGAGGAGGAAGAAGCTCCACATTGTAGTGCAGCTTGCAGGAGAGTAATTACTCTAAAATTGACAAAATGTAACCAAAATTTGGAATATTTCTGATACGCAAGTTATTTTCACAGTACATGTTGCTGGAATTACTAAATGCCAGTGAAAAGTAAAGGCAGATCTTGCTGCTGTTGCCTAGATCACTGCTCCACAAAATGCTAGCTGGTGATAATAAATCTGTTTGTGAATTGTGGATGTACGTGAAAGCTGTGTTTAAGGGTCTGATGTAGCACCTATTGACATAACTCAGTGCAGCAGAGTGCCTGTTAAGCTACTTTTGGAAGTTAATAAGTATCTCCTTACAATTTTAGTTAGTAAATGTGTTGACATCTATCACTTACATTGCTTATGACTGTTGATTGTAAGGCTGGGTTTATGATTACCTGACTTTTTTTGATATACTGAGCTTAAGTTCATCCTGTGATGAATCTCTTTCTATAACCATTGCTTTACTTTTTGAGATTTTCTTTTTTAAATTCATTTGGGAGTAAAAGCCAAGAAAACTTCACTGTGAAAACTCTAGTCAGAGATGAGAACAGAGTTAGAAAAAAATAACCTGTGAACATAAAATGGCAAACTGCTTTATGAAGCAGACATGGACGGCTTTAATACCAGTTTCTGGGACTTGAGAATGCTTCCTGGCTGTGTTATCGTTCCCCTGCTGGGAGGGGAGAGGAGATATGCTGCAGAGTCCCTGCCTCTTGGGAGAAACCGGAACAGGCACTGTTACCTGTTGGGAGTCTCTAAAACGCCCCTTGAAAACTATATAAAGTAAAATGATGGAAGCAGCATGAAAATCAAGTTCAGAAAGTTTGATGGGAGCATTTCTTCTGTTCTGCCTGAAAATCCTGCTGGCCCAGACATTGTGAGTACGCGAGGCTCCCCTTTGCTGGACTCGTCCTCCAGCCCTTGGATTTTCAGGGCATCCCTGAGCATCTCTTGCATTCTGACTTCTCTGCTGTAACTCGTTCTCATGGGAATGAAGGAGCCGTCACTTAGCTCATTTCACCTTTTTATTCCTAGAACGCTTAAAGAACAATTATACTAATTCTAATAATGACTAAATTTGTAGTACTCCAGAGAGAGGAGCACAAGGCATTTAATTTCAAAGCAGTTTGACAAGACCATTTTGGTATGAGTATTTTCAGAAGTATAACACAGGTTTCCAGAGTGGGGAGAAAAATGTTTTAATTCATACTCTCAGGTTTTTTGTTTCCAAGGAGATGAACACTGTTCCGTTGCGTTGGGCATTGTCCATCAAGCAGAACAAGTTTAAACCAGAGATTTGCAGGACTTACCTGCTGTTGTTTCTTAATTGACTATTTCCAGCCATTAGTTATCAGGAATTAAGTGTTTGCCTGGAAAATAAGAATACTGCTATTGAGGGAATATTTTTCAGTACTGTGAAGCAGCACAGCATTTTAAAGGTAATCTTTACTTCTCAATGAGAAGGGAAAAAATATGGTTCTTGGTCTGCGTAGCCGTGCCGATTAAGATATATTGAACCAGAAATTGAAATACTACATACACTTTAGTGTTTCCCTTTTCCCACCTATCTGACAATAAACATTGAATGCTAGAAATAAATGCATATTTTTGGCATGCCGTGGGGAGAATAATATCAAACAATGGCAATTTGTCACTTCTCACAGGAAGGCATGGAGTAATGTGTTAGAATTCAATAGCTAGCACGTAAGGAGCAGGCAGTTATTTTAATACTGATATCCCCCGCTAACAGACCTGAATAATGATTGTACTGGATACGGTATTTCATATACCCAAGGACATATGTCTGAAAGAGAAAATAAGCTCCTGGTATTAATCTAAGGCTTGACCTGCTCGTATGCTTCCCACACGGCATGTCGGATGTGCTCGTGGTGATTCATTAAGCTTTTCTTGTTCATGGGCATAGTGATGAGTCACGAAAGGGCAAGTTTTCTGCTTTGAGGCTGTCACCTTCTGTTGAACTTTGCTATTTACCTAGGGTTTTGTTGTTGTTTCCTTTCAGTTTGATAGCAGTGTGCCACAGCTGTGATTTCTGCAGTCAGCTGTGATGGACATGTGGGAATAGCTCAGCTGGAAGCAAACCCCTTAGTTTTCGAACATGGGTGAATATGCACCGTCTCACTGCGTAAATTCCTAAGTCATGTAAGAATGTTTCAATATTATCAAAAAAACAAAATCTCACAAAAAAAAAAAAAAATAGCAACAACAACCACAAACAAACAAGCACACAAAAAGAAGTTGCCCTAGAAATTGCAAGATTCAAAACAGTTCTAATGCCTTTGCCTTGGCTTTATGTTACTGTCTTTCGGGGGAGATGGTGCACCCCCCAGTTACAAGTGTTTGGATTTCAGTCTAAGTTGTGTTTAAAACTATGGGCTTGGGCTTTGGTGGTTATTGTTTGAAGAGAGGTGACAGTGAGACTCTGTCTTGCAAATTAAGAAATAAAGAGCTTCTGTTGGTCTTAGGAAAAAGAACTTAGATGTGTAGGTAGTCTTATTAAGTGCAGTGGAACTGAGATGATGTTTGCTGAACTACTCTTTGGAGATTTACATAATGGATGAGATACAGGAGCTCCAGGCTGCATGACAGTGGAGTTTATTTTATCGCAGAATGTAAGACAAGTGAATTGCCTTAATAATCTCTGCAGAAGGCAAGGATAATCTTTTTCTTTTTTTTATATGCAGGAAGAGAGTCAGGGATTGTCCTGGCTGTTCGTGTACAAGGAGCCAATCCTTTATTTTGAATAATCTGGATCCTTTTAACCATCATACTATCATATTCAGAACATTTAAAGCTCTTCAGGAATAAGAAGCAAACGTACATCTCTCTGTGAAAATATGGCTTTTACGCAATAAAAATATACCATCTACTGATAATTCATGGCTTGATAAAAGAGGCTTATAAGAAGCTGTGTAATTATCTTAACTGCTACATATTTAAGTATATGGTAAACATTTATAAATCAAGCTCACCTACTGTTTATTTGTAGAGTGGCAATAACAGTAATCTCAAAAATGTTAGAACCTTCATAATTTCAATGTGGACGTATGTTGGAAAGGCATTTTAATATTAACATTAAGAGGTTTCAGGCTTTAATTTACTCAAACCAGTTCACCCACTTTGGTTGGTGTGGTTGTTTTTTTTTTTTTCCTACCTCAGTTCATGGTATCTTTTCAGCATGGAATATGGATGAAGAAATTCTGAAAAAGTAGATTAGTTAAATGTAGATGGTAATAATAACACCCAACCGTGTATGTGGCTTCAGGCAAGAGTTTGCCCATTATTTTACTCTGAATATATATGTGTCATTACTCTTTGATCTGTAGCAACAGTTTGTTATGTATCAAGGCTACTTACTACATTTGCCCGAAGGAAGAGATTTACTGTTGGGCATAGCAGGTTTCCAAAATGGTGAATGATGTCCTTAGTTTCTAGTTTCTATGAGCCATATACAACTTAAGAATCCTTTTGTATTAATCTGATGTCAATTGCTGCTACTATGTGAAAAGTCTGGGTAAGTACTGCATCATATAACATTGTAGAGAAACGCACATTTATTTACTTGATATTCTACTAGTTCCTGTCAGTAGAGAGGTCATTGGAAAAAGAGATTGAATGTAGTGTTCTGTTAGCACGTTTGGTTTCTGCTTTTGTTGATACCAGTAGTGTCTGACAATACCTAGTTCATCTGCTAACTATGTGTGCTCCACTCCTAATTCCAGGATGCAGACTGGGATTAGTTCTGCCAAATTGACTTTGGATGCTGGATAGCGATTATTTATCTATCAATTGAAGTACAAAGTTAGATTTTCTTTTTACCACAGTTTCTTTTTCTGTCTGGTTTCTACTAAACTGGTTATTTTTGTCTAGTTGTAAGTTTTTATCAGTAATAATTGCTGCAAGGGAGGGCACCAGACTGGTCACTCATCTGTATTTGCTGGGGTCTGTCCACATAGTGGCCTGATGGGATCAGAGATCAAAGAATGCTTTACAAGGACAGAGTTGTGTTCATCAGGAAGTATTTCGAAACATTGAAATTCTTCCACTGCTGTGGCTCTGAATTCTCCCAGATGGAGTCATTAGAGTAAATAAATAAAAGATCACACGAGGCATATGGGATTTGAAGTGTCTGTAACTGTTCTCAGAATGATGCTAAAATCCTAAGTAAGATGCGAGCAAGGCCAGTGAGGAAAGAGTTCGCTTCTTCTTCCTGACCTTCCAGTGCCCTGCACAGTTGCATAGCACAGGGGTCTAAAGACAGAGGAGGGGCTTCTAAAGAGCAGTGGTGTCTGAAGGAACCCCATAACTACGAGAGCTTCCATGCACCTCGGTTCTGGGTACTTTCCTTGAGATTGTAGCATGAGGTTTTTCCGTTTTGCAGTAGTTCCTGATAGAACTGTTGTATGGAGGACTGGTGTACAAAATAGTACATTAGTCTCAGTGAGAAGTCTCCTTTTTCTGTTCCAAACGTAGGTGGCCTAAAAGTATTTGTCTGCATTTTATCTAGTAAGATGAAGAGAAGAAATTGTTTTTCATATGTAGTTGAGGTAATGCTGCATTTGCTAATGAACTAAGTGCTAACTAGCGTGGACATGGTTGCTATTTAAGCTGATGTTCATGTTAGTAAAATTCCCAAGGTTTTCGTTTTGAAAATTTCACAAGTTGAAAAAATTCTAAAGGAGTAAAAAGATTAAACATCTGCTGCTGATGATAATTAGATACAGCAGTATTAACAATGATCTCTTGAATTAATCTAGTAGTTCCTCAGAACTACTCCTGAAGTCAGCAATATTATTTATTTAGTTAGTTTTGGTGTATTGAGGTTAATACTTAGTTTACTGTTTTAGAATAACAAATATCATCCATTGAATCAGCAAGTATTCTTTCAGGTTGGAAATAAATTTCTCTACTTTTTTTCAGACACATGGCCACTCACAAAGTGTAGTCATTACTTAAAAAAAGAAAAGTCTAAATTATACTTCAGAGACTATTTTAAACTCAAGGATAAATGATGATAGTCAGACTTGCACAATTTGCTCTTAATAGTGGATAATTTATTATTGTTCTAGGCATCAAACAGGCGATATAATTACAGTGCTTTTTCTTCTGTAATTCTTGAAATGCAGTATTTGTCAGTGTCTCCAGACAATATAAAGTATACCTCTGCATACATATCGCATACATGTGCACACAAAAAGTTCAAATGTTTGAGGAAACTCCGTAATTGCTCGGAGGGCCAGCATGTCATCAGCAATGATGCAGCTTTGGTTACTTTTGTCACAAAACATGAGCTGGGCACCTGACATGCATTCTTTAATCCTTCTTTAATTCTTTAATAAGAAAAGCTCTATTTCCTGCAATTTTTTTTTTTTTTTTTTTACTCTATACAGGAACTGGCGACTTGGCATGAGCTTTCAACATGAAAAGCATTGTTGTGAATCATCTATGTTGGCAGAAGGAATTACTATTCAGATTTGTGTCCAGCATCATTCAGTGCCTGATAACGCTGCTGTTGAAACCATTGTGGCTGTGATTTCAGTGGTTAGAATATTTTAATAATGTTTATTGAATTTCAACATCCAGAATGATGATGTTGGCAGTTTGTCACAATATTAATGTTAGTGGTCGAGGTCTCTTCAGAAAGTTGCAGTACACATTTCAGTGCACGTAACACTCCATGCTTGTGCAGAAATCATTGCTTAAAAATATGAGCAGATTAACCCATCCAGTTCTTGTGGTGCGAAGTAAATCTAATAGAAACATTTTATTCTATGTGAGACATAGCTAGTGTGGACAGGAAATCATTTTCATCATTTTACACAGTGTAACTAAGCCACGTGTTGGGAATAAATATGTGATTTATACAGGCGCAATTTCCTATTATGTCCTAATGAGAAACGTTAAATATATTAGTATGACTCAGGGCTTGACACGCAATAAAGACTATGTATGATGGCAAACAACCAATTATCTCAGTGCATTATTTATTTCTTGAAAGCCTTGACATGAGTAAGGTCACTATACATTTTTAATGGGAATGAGATGCTAGGGTATAAAAAGATAATACAAATAACAATACTTTGTTAGATCTTCCCGCTGTGCAATGTATAATCAGGTGCACTGACTTAAACAACACTAATGAGGATTTAAAGACACAGCAGGGGCACATTTAACAGTTGCACACAATTCTGTCAAATGCATTTACATAGAGCACCTCTGATGCAAGCTAGAGTTCAACAGCCAGTAGAGATGTATGTTTTATTGTGTAACTTGGTTTACTTTGTGTTTCAGTGGAAATAACAGAAACTCGCAACATTCTGGTGCTCTGTCGGGCACAATTATTTGTCTGTGATTTTTGCCATCTGTGAAATCAGCCAGGAATGGTGGTACACATGAACAGCCTGTATTGCTTCATTTTCAACAAGAAAGTAATGTTTGAGGAAAACAAAGGAAGTGGGCTCTGAAGGTATCATTGAAGCCATGCCTGTCTTTGGTGGCAGTCTCGTTTGCCTCTGCAGTGAATCACTGGCAGAGAAATGCTGCAGAAGAATAGATAGCACTGCTGTGTTTCTGACAGTGGCCCGCCTGCTCTAAGGTCCCTTCTTGATAGTGACCTGTACCAGGTACTACCAGAAGAACGTAAATTCACTCTTGATTATGAGTCATTTATAGCCAGAAGTTGTATGTATATTTTTGTCCTTAATACCTCTTGAAGAGCAAATTTGTAGAAGAAAAGTCCAATTGTTTTTTAATATATTTGCAGCTCATGAGACAAGTGGACTTGTCAGGAGACTGGCTTTTCTTAAGTGGGAAACTAGTGGCTGAATTCCAGTGCAAAAATAGTATTGCAGGAGGTGGAAGCAGAAATATCATGCAGGCATGCAGGGACGGCAACAGAAAAGCCAAAGCTCAGCTGGGGTTCAGACCTGCAGGAGATATTGAAAGCAGCATAAGCTTCTGCCACAACATCAGTGGTGAAAAGCTGGACATGAAAACATGATTCCATGGCTAACTGAGGTGGGTGACAGCAGACACCAGTAAGGCTGAGGTGCTCCATTGCCTCTTCTGCCTCAGCCGTCACCAGCACGGCCTTCTCACAGGCCTCTGTGCTCTGAGGCAGGGTTCAAGGAGCAGAACCGCCTGCTGTGAGTAAGAGCCAAGCTGGGGATTACCTGAGAGGACTGAGCCCAAATAAGCCCATGGCTGTATTGATGGGTGCTGAGGCAGCCGGTCAGGGTTTTTGCAGTGCCCTTTTCTGCCATGTTTGAAAGGTCACAGAGGCAGTGGGAGATGGTTGGTGAGTAGAAGAAAACAAACAGTGCTGTCCTCTTCAGAGAAGTCTAAAAAGGGCAACCCTGAGAACTATGGACCAGTCGGCCTCTCTTCAGTCCACAGACAAATCATGGAGCCAGTCCTCTGGGAACACACTTACGGGCACCATGCAGGAAGGGGAGGTGACTGGGAATAGTTAGCATGGAATCACCTCGGGTGATGTGTGCCTGAGCCGCTAGCTGGCTTTCTGTAATATAAAGTGTCTGGAGTAGTCAGTGGGGGAAGACAAGCAAGAACCATTCTCCATGTCTTCTGCAAGGCTTCCTATAGTGTCTCCAGCAACGTTCTTGTATCCAAGTTACATTTGGTGCCGGAGGGATGGGAGCACAGTCAGATGGGCAGAGCCGAGCTGGATGTGTGGGCCCAGAGGCTGTGGTCAGTTGGCTGCACCCCGCCTGGAGGGCAGTGACTGGAGAAGTGTGGTGGAAGAATGAGGGACAGTGGGCATGCTTTGAAATGAGGAAGGTTCAGACAGTGTGTGAGGAAAACTGTTTTCCCCCGTGGGGGCTGTCAGTCACTGGAGCAGCTTGCCCAGAACGGTTGTGCCATCTCCGTCCTTGCAGGTTTTAAAGGCCTGACTGGGCGTAACCCTGAGCAACCTGGTCAGACCCCCAGGCTGCCGCTGCTTAGGGCAGGAGGCTGGACTGCAGACCTCCTGAGGCCCCTTCCAAGCTGACTTGCATAGAATCATAGAATGGCTTGGGTTGGAATGGGCCTTGATGCCCACCCAGTTCCAGCCCCCTGGCGTGGGCTGGCTGCCACCCACTGGATCAGGCTGCCCAGGGCCCATCCAGCCTGGCCTTGAGCACCTCCAGGGATGGGGCACCCACAGCTTCTCTGGGCAGCCTCTGCCAGTGCCTCACCACCCTCTGAGTAAAGAATTTCCCCCAATATCACTATCTACCCTGGGATCCTGTTATAACAAACAAACAAACAAACAAAAAATCAACACTGACTCTAGCACTCCTTGCTCCCTGAATTTTTCCAGGGTTTCACAATGCGTTACTGATGTGTTACAAGTTATGCATTTATCTTATATTTTCCCTAAACACAAACATATCTTTTTTTTATAATCGTAAATTTATTTTGTATACCCAGTTTGATTGGCTTTACATTGTAAATTTGGTATCTCTGAATTTTAAGGGTGCTATAATGAAGTTCAGAGCATCTGTTATTGTAGAGCTGTATGTGCTTCTCATATATCTCTTTTTCTGACTTTCTGTCATTTTCATGGTTATACCCATAATTACTTAACTTGTTCTTTAATCTTAAAATCAGGCAGTTATTTTAATTATTGGCAGAACGGTTTATGTGCAGTAAACTTTTTATCAAATGTGTTTGAGGAATTGCAGCTTCACTTAGAATCTGTGGGAAATACATTCTGTTGACATTTGAAACTTGTTAATTAGAAATTCTTAACACTTAATTAGAATTGCCTTTAAAGTGGACCCTAACTCCACCATAATTTATTGCTTGTAGAGTTAAATGAGACTGTTTTCTATTCTGTATAAGCATTTTCATCATGTTGTCTTGGGTAAGAAAATACATTGTGAGCAATTGAGTGCCCATAATAGGGACTATCTAGGAACTGATGTGAGCAGTCCGCAAGTGATACATTATTTACGGCAAATTGTTCACATATTTGGTAGATACTTAAAAAATTTCATTCATGAATTGAGGTCCTTTATAATTCATTCACTCACTGAACAAAAGTCAGAGTTTGCCCTTCTTTTGGAAACACACTAACGAGTGCTACTCACCAGCTTCAATTTAACATTTTCCCAAGAGTTCGGATGGAAGCCTGAGGGGAGTGGGAAAACCTCAGACGGATGTTAAATAGGACAGAGATCAGGTTGCGACAGGATGTTAAATATTTGCAGTTTGGGAGTTACATCACAGCATCTACCTTTTCTTTTGAAACATCAGAATAAGCAGATTGTTTGCTCCGCAGCAAGAAGCATCTAAAGCTATTACCATTCTTCCATGCACGTGTAAGGTACCGTGCAGAAGGGAAAGATGATAAAATAACGTCTTGCTTCTGGCAAATAGTCTGACTTTTTCTCCTGAGCATACAATCATTCAATTTAATTTAATTATTATTCTGTTATCTTGGCATATGCATGAATCAACTGGTGTTTATACACAGTTCAGCAAATACCAGCAGCAGAACCAGCCTGCTCTCTCGCAGTGCTGCTGCTCCGGCGGAGCTGCTGTGGTGAAGGCTGTGGTTACAGCTTTTCCTAACAGGTGGGATGGGGCCACTCAAAAAATATTTTTGGTTTCATCACTTGCTGCCTGTCATCTCTATGACTTTGTACTTGAACCATGGCAGATGCTTTTGGAGGTCCTGTGAGAGTCAGCAGTGCTGCTTGCAGGTGTGTCCTACAATTTCCGGTGTTGGAAGGTTCAGCTGCACACAAACATCTCCTCTTCATAAGCTTGCAGTAAATTTGCTTTCTCTACCTAACAGTGCAACTGGCTGGGCTGGAAGCCAGCATCTAACTTCAGGAACAAGGGGTTCTCTTACAGCTGTCATACACTGGTCTTTCCTTAATAGTAAAGAATGGTTATTAAACCTGCCCATGAAAAAAAGGAAAAGCTGAACTGAAAATAAGACCTGCTTATCTGAATGTTCTAAAGTTTAGTGGTTACATTTTTAACCCAAAGGGGGAAAGCTGACTTCTCCTGATATACTTTGATTGCTGCTTATGTGTTGGAGCTCTCAGATAAATTAGAAACACTTCTGTTGGCTAAGAGCAATATCAGCTCCTTAAAATTTCTGTGGCCCAGCTGCTGGAAGGGAGCTAGGCATACTTAATGACTACAGTGTCTTCTATTGCTCTTGTTGAGAGGATGTCGTTTGTAATGTCTGTGATTTATGAGAAGTCAGCTTTGGGCATTGACAATCAATTTATAACTATACTTTATCCTAGGGGAGGGAATGTGGGATCTGGAGGAGCAACAGTTATCTTCCCAAGCTGAAGGGCACGACCCACCAGCCAGCTGTGCTGCAGTGAGGTGTACCGTATTGCTTGTGGCTCCTTTGCTTCCCTGGAAAACCAGATTGGCAAAGGGCAGTGGAATGTAAGGAGGAAGTGCTGATGTCCCGGCCTCTGAAACTTGTTTTTTTTTTCTGGCTGTTTCACCACACCTTTGTGGCAGAGCTGAGGGCGCATGGTCCCTTTGTGCTGCAGGGAGTGGCAGACCAGGCAGACCTGCAGACTGCATCCTTCCTTCTTGGCAAAGGGGAATGACGTTCGGCCATTTGGCCTCTCACACAGGATCTCAGACAAAAATGTTGGACTAAACCATGGCTACTGCTACATGCTAAATGCTCCCTTTATTCTCCAGTGTGCAGTGCTCACATTGTATCTGTCTTCATGGGAGCAGACTTTGCACATTGGCAGGTGGGAGGAGAAGTGTGCCAGGAGCTCCACATGGTTCAAGCAGCTCATTTTCCTACCAGAGCAGCTAAGGGCAGAACTCAGAGTAAATTTCTGGTCACTGTGTGTTTCCAGGTAAGCTCCTGAGCAGTTCTGTTCCATGTTTATTTGCTCACCAATTACAAGAAAGCCACAATTTATGCAATTAACGGATACAGGGTAATTTTTGTCAAATGACAGAGCTGTTCCCCTGACACTGTTGATGTCATATACTCCTTCTAGCACCTCGAGAAATTAATTAAAAGCATGTTGGGATCTGAGACTTATTTTTCATTACTAACTTTGATTTTAGTCTTCAGTAAAGGCAAAAGATAAGGGGACCCCTTAAATGGAAACCTGACCTCATATAAACTGTTTCCCAGATGTTTAGGTTTTATGCAGTTATTTTTCTCAAGTTGAATAATTAAGGCAACTGTCCACCTAATATTAAAGTCAACCTTTAAGCAGTGTATGTTTTATAAATTGGATCAATATAACACTTACAGGACTGTGAAAAGTCTTCCACATTATCTTGACCTCTTTTTTTTTTTTTTTTTCCTGTTTATTTGCTTTTAATTTTAAGCTTCCAATTCTTCAGACTCTTCTCCAGACTCAAGGGCAATTGACATAAGAGCACAAAACTACTTCGGAAATTGAGTAATAGTTTTTTAAAACCACTTGACTTGTAAATGTGGTCAAGGAAGAGTGGCAATTAGCTCAATTACTAGTTTTTTGGTGAAAAGTCTTAAATGTCCACTTCATAGCATCCTTCGCTACTTGTCTGTGCTTTAAAAAAACAACAAAGTATCAAAATTTATTTTACTGTTACATATTATGAAGTATTATGAAAAGATCTTTTTTAGTTTTTATTAATTCCTTCAGAAAGATAAATGCATTGCATGTTTCTTTGAAACTTACCCTTTTTAAAGTATGTATTTCTGTCCTGAATAGATGGCTCAGTTTTGCCTCTTTTTTTCTTTTTTTTTTGTGTGTTTGTGTATGTTGTTAAGCAAGGCTTTTAAGTGTAAAAAAATCCACAAATATTTTGTTAATTCATTTGATGTTCAAAAAATCTTAGCAATACTGTGCTAGAAGGAAAACAGTCATTATTCTTGGTATATAGTTAAAGGCATGGCTCTGATAAAATTAATGTTACTTGCAACATAGTGTCTGAATTATATACTACAGGAGTGATCAATAATTGTTGGTAGAGTCGGATAAAAGCATCAGGAAAGCAGAGCTGGTGTGAAGGGATCTTGATCAGCCTAAGCTGACAGTTGCCTGCTGAGTCTGAGAAATAGCAGATTGGCTTCTGGTTGCCAGTGCACTTGACGCTCCTATGACACCTGGAAGCTGACCACATTTCTTTGGTTCTATTTATATTTGCTAAAACTAATTTAAACCCAAACAAACCAAAAAGGCTTCAAAAGTGAAACATGAGATCTTGGTTCTCTTCCTGGTTCTATCACTGAATCTTGTCTGGACTTGAGCTTTCTCCCTGGAGACAGATCTATAAAAGTGTATAGCAAATGGAAACATATCTATAGCTACCTCCTTAGGGTCTTGGCTACTTAACTACTTTTGGAAACCTGCTGTCTGCAAAATTTTTTTTTTTTTTTTTTTTTTTTTTTAAGGATCTAGGAACCAGACCAGGAATTCAAGAAGCTTGTGCTGCGTGGTATGTCTTTGTACTGATAACAGCGTGGTACAGCTGGACATGGTCTGGTACATCTTACGAGGACCTCAGCAGAACACCATGAGCTTAAGCCCAGCCGTTGGGTGTGCTTCTCTGCTGTTGACAGCACTGAGGTCTGGGCTGTACATGCATGGTTGTAATAGGAGACCACACTTGGAGGCCATCTTGGAAGATATATTTACTAGACCTAGAGTTGTGATGTCTCCGTGATCACTGGATGCCATGTAGATGCATGTCTGTGATATATATATGTGTGTGTGTAGACTACCCTGCTCCTACAGCCTCCTATGGCATAATATGGTGTATGGAATTCCATGCACTGCATTTCGGTTCGCCCTCAGCTCTTCATAGGGCAAACAGGCAGAACAGAAGGAGGTGTGTAGAGTAGTGAAAAATAACGTTCCTGTTAGCTTTAGTTAATTATTTTTTACAGTCACATGCTGAGCTGATGACCTAGTGTATTTCAAGTCCATTGCTGGGCTATTAAAGATTGTCTTTCAGATAAGACATAAAATGCAGCACTTATGTCCATATTGTTCACACAGGCTTCTGCAAACTCTGTGTTCTGTTCTCACTAAAGGAATTATAATTTTGATTTGGAGTGAATTCAGATTAAACACACACAGTTTCAATTGAAAACAGTGTAAAATTTAAGGCTCAGTCTATTTTTTCCTTAAGAAGTTGTTTTGCTTTTTTCTTGAAGCAGCAGTAAATGCATGTGATCCTTTTCTGGTGAATTTGAGTTGAATTTCAAGTTCAGAGTAAAATGCAGAACTGCCAGAGTCTCTGCTTCATTATGAGCATTTCACACAGCTATTGACATAATTACATATGATGAAGATCCTATGGCAAGACATGGGCTGTTAACCCCGATTCCCTGGCAGAACTCCCAGTTGAGTGATTACCTTCTAGCCACATAAATTTACTTTTATTTTCTATTGGATAGTTGTTTCCTTCACTTACTGGAATGAACTGCTGTTACACATACTGTGGCAATGTTAGCTGGTGTGCTTTGCCCTAAAGATAACCTCATTTCAGTGACTAACAAATCTCACTGTATGGTGTATAAAGGACTTATTTCGAAATGGTCTTAAGCAAGTGTAGGATATTGAGTTAGAAGGCAGTTTCATGGTTCTTTCCTGTGTGAACTTGAGAAGACATCCGCCTTGGCTTCCTCTCTCCCTGGAGGTGGTAGTGATAGTTGCAAGGAAGTAGTGGTCTTTCATTCTTCTAGTCTCCCTTGAACCAAAGCAAAAACAGTTCAAACTTTCAGAATTGTATTCTTGTATTTTTAAAAGGCTCTGTTGTATCTTCAAAAGCTTTGTCTGAAATGTATTA
>VXAV01006836.1:0-17584 GCA_013399715.1 Alectura lathami | reverse complement strand
GGAGCTGGGGCCGTGCCCCGAAAACCCTCCGGCGCCGCTGGCCCGTGAGGCGCTGCGGGTGCAGGAGCAGTCGGAGCAGCTGGCGCGGGAGCTGCGAGAGGTCAGCCGGAACCGTGCCACCCTGCGCGGGCGCATGCGGGACCTGCGCCAGTACCTGCACGTCCTGCGTGAGGGGCAGCACCTCACCAGCATGCCGGTGGGTGCCGGGACCCCCCCCCCCAAGCACATGGGGATGCCAGCCTGCGCCCCGTCACCTCCAGATGCCTGTCTCCACTCCCCGGTACTGCAGGGTCCCCCTGGATCCCCGCCGTCGAGCCGGGCGTTCTCTGAGCATGAGCCGCTGGTGGACCCCTCTGTGCACCACCACCTCGACCGTAAGATCAGGTAAGTGGGGCTGGGGGGACCCGGGGGGGCAGTGGGACAGGGATGTGGCTATAGGACAAGGGCTGGAGTTGGGTAATGGTGTGGCTGTAGGATGAAGGCTGGAGCTGGGTCATGAGGCAGTGATGTGACTGTAGGACAAGGCTTAGAGGTGGGATATGGGGCAATGCTGTGGCTGTAGGACGAGGGTTGGAGATGAGCCTTGGGGAAATGGTGTGGCTTTAGGATGAGGGTTGGGGATGGATCATGAGGCAAAGGCATGGCTGTAGGACAAGGATTGGAGATAGGCAGTGGGGCAGGGGCATGGCCATGGGGCAGGGGTGGCGGCAGGGCTGTGCCCGTCCCAGCGCCCACACCGCGTCCCCACAGCTTCGTGACCGGCGTCATCCACCCGTGGCGGGTGAGCGCCTTCGAGCGGCTGCTGTGGCGTGCCTGCCGTGGCTACCTGGTGGCCAGCTTCGTGGAGATGCCCGAGCCCCTGGAGGACCCGGACACAGTGAGCGGGGCACCGGGGGTCTGGCGGGGAAGGGGAGCGAGGTGGCCAGGGCTGACGTGACCTCTGTGTCCCCAGGGGGAGAGCGTCACCTGGGTCATCTTCCTCATCTCCTACTGGGGTGAGCAGATCGGGCAGAAGATCCACAAGATCTCGGACTGGTGAGCAAGCAGCCCCATGCCATCTGGCTGCAGAAAGGTTTATTTAGCGAGACCCACTGCGGTGCCGGGGAGCACCAGCCTCCAACACGGCAACGTCTGCCTGTCCCAGCTTCCACTGCCGCGTGTACCCCTACCCGGAGAGCGAGGCCAGCCGGGCCGACACGCTGAGCGGGCTGCGCAGCCAGATCCAGGACCTCAGCGTGGTGAGCAGGGCACCGCGGGGTGGAGACAGGAGGGGACCGCACCGGGACCCCAAACCCCTGACCGCCGTTTGGGCGCCCGCAGGTGCTGGAGGAGACGGAGCAGTACCTGGCGCAGGTGCTGGACAAGGTGGTGCTGGCGCTGCCCACCTGGCGGGTGCAGGTGCAGAAGATGAAGGCCATCTACCTCGTCCTCAACCAGTGCAGCTTGGACGTCACCGAGAAGTGCCTCATCGCCGAGGTCTGGTGCCCCGTGAGGGACCTCCCCCAGGTGCAGGACGCCCTGCGCCAAGGATCGGTGCGTGCCCGCTGCGACGGGGGCTGCGTGGTGACTCTGTGTCCTCCTACTGGGGTTGCTTGGTGGCCCCACGTCCTCGTGCCAAGGGTTGCTTGGTGGCCCAACGTGCCAGGGTTTCCCGTGTTGTCATGCCACCGTGGGAAATGCCACCCCCATGCCGTGCCCCGCGGTGGGACACGTTGCCGTGGTGTGCGGGGTGCCGCGGGTCAAGCTCTGGGTGCCCTCCCTGCAGTACAAGAGCGGCTCGAGCGTGGAGTGCTTTGTGCAGCGCATCCCCACCATGGAGAGCCCCCCCACCCTCATCCGCACCAACAAGTTCACCGCCGGCTTCCAGAGCATCGTGGATGCTTACGGGGTGGCCAGCTACCAGGAGGTGAACCCCGGTAAGGACCCCCAGACCCCCCCACTGCACCCTAGTGCCGGAAGGGGGGTCTGTGTAACGCAGCCCGTGTGCCTTGCAGCGCCCTACGCCATCATCACGTTCCCCTTCATCTTCGCCATCATGTTTGGGGACGTGGGGCACGGGCTGCTCATGTTCCTCTTCGCCCTCTGGATGGTGCTCTACGAGAACAGGCCCAGCCTGCGGCAGGCCAGCAACGAGGTGAGCGGGACACGGCGCGGGGCGAGGCCGGAGGGTCGGAGGTAGAGGGTGGGGATGGAGGAGGAGGACGAGGCTGGGGGTAGGAAGACGAGGTTTGAGGTAGAGGCGGAGGCTGGAGGGGGGGGTNTCGGAGGTAGAGGGTGGGGATGGAGGAGGAGGACGAGGCTGGGGGTAGGAAGACGAGGTTTGAGGTAGAGGACGAGGCTGGAGGTGGGAGTGGGAGTGATATTTCCCCCCCCCCCCCACCCCCAGATCTGGCAGATGTTCTTTGAGGGCCGCTACCTCATCCTGCTCATGGGGGCCTTCTCCATCTACACCGGCTTCATCTACAACGAGTGCTTCAGCAAAGCCACCGTCATCTTCCCCTCCGCCTGGAGCGTGGCCACCATGGCCAACCACTCCTCCTGGAGGTGGGACCCCTGGCCCCCCGTGCTGCCCCCGGTCTCTGCCCACGCTGACCCCTTGCTCTGCCCGCAGCTCCTCCTACCTCGCCACCCACCCTTTCCTCACCCTGGACCCCAACATCACCGGCGTCTTCCGAGGGCCCTATCCTTTCGGCATCGACCCAGTAAGTGTCCTGGGGGGGCAAGGGTGGGGTGGGACCCTTGGGAGTGGGGTAGTTGGGTGTCTCACCCGCGTTGTCCCCATCAGATCTGGAGCTTGGCCACCAACCACCTCAACTTCCTCAACTCCTTCAAGATGAAGATGTCGGTGGTGCTGGGCATTGTGCACATGGGCTTCGGCGTCCTGCTGGGCATCTTCAACCATGTGTGAGTCCCCACCCCGAGTCGTGCTAAGGGGAATGGGGCAGGGCGGGGGCAGGCGAGGGGGTTCCCGCACCCCTGTGTTGGTGCAAGCCTGCTGGTGCCTCCTGCCCAGGCACTTCCAGCAGTGGCACCGGCTGGCTCTGGAGCTCCTGCCCGAGGTGGTCTTCCTGCTGGCGCTCTTCGGCTACCTGGTCTTTCTCATCTTCTACAAGTGGGTCAAGTTCAGCGCCGCCGACTCCCAGGTGGCCCCCAGCATCCTCATCCACTTCATCGACATGTTCCTCTTCACCTCCAACGCTGACAACCTCCCGCTCTACCAGGGGCAGGTAGCACCTCCGAGACGTCCTCAGCTCCTCCTGCTTGTGTTGGGCGGGGTGTTGGGTGCCACAGTGCTGGAGGGGACCCCCGAAACGCTGTGTGCTGCAGGTGCCAGTGCAAATGGTGCTGGTGGTGCTGGCGCTGGCGTCGGTGCCTGTCCTGCTCCTGGGGACACCCCTGTACCTGTTCTGCCGGCGGCGCGGGCGGAAGATGACCCCCACCACGGTGAGGCTGGGGATGGTGTCAGGGGGTCTCGGCAGGGGTTGGGGTGTGTGATGGCGTGACCTGACCGGGGCTGTTTGTCTCCACACAGCCAGTGGCTACGGCAGAGCAGGAGCCGCTGCTGGAGGGGCAGGAGGCCGGGAACTCTGTCAACGCCACCAAGGAAGATGTGGAGAGCGGGGGGCACGGCCCTGACGCCGAGGTGAGGGGCTGGCGGCTGGCGAAGGGGGTGAGGTGGCTGTGCCCCCCCACCCCAAGCCGCACATGCAGCATCCCACCACTGTCCCTGCAGCACACGGACTTCTCCGAGGTCTTCATGCACCAAGCCATCCACACCATCGAGTACTGCCTGGGCTGCATCTCCAACACCGCGTCCTACCTGCGGCTCTGGGCGCTCAGCCTGGCCCATGCGCGTGAGTGTCCCCCATGCCCCCCCCAGACCTCCCTCCGCCATGGACCACGTTGAGCCTCACCGCCCCCCTGTGCCCCCTGCCGCCCTGGCAGAGCTGTCTGAGGTGCTGTGGACCATGGTGATGCGCAACGGCTTCGTGAAGCTGAGCTACGTCGGTGGTGTCGTGCTGATGCCCGTCTTCGCTGCCTTCGCCGTGCTGACTGTGGCCATCCTGCTGGTGATGGAGGGGCTCTCTGCCTTCCTGCATGCCCTCCGGCTGCACTGGTGAGCCTGGCGGAGCTGGGGGAGGGAAGGGACCCCCGCACAACCCCTCAACTGACCCTCACCGTGCCTCCCCTTCCTTCCTTCCTCGGCAGGGTGGAGTTTCAGAATAAGTTTTACGTGGGAGCTGGCTACAAGCTGTGCCCCTTCGCCTTCACGCCCGATGCCTGGGAATAGCCATGTGGACGTGGGGGGCTCGCCGCAATGCCGGGACCCCCCAGTGCTGTAGGGCAGGGAGGGGTCTGGCTGCAGCACCCACCAGCACCTCCTCTCCTTTTCCAAACCCAGAGGTTTTTGCAGTGAATAAAGCCCCCCTGGTTCTTCCCAGCTCCCAGCCCCTGTCCCCTCTTTGGGTAGGGGTCCTGGGGGGTGGGGCACAGGGGGTGACCCCTCACTGCTGCCCGTAGCCAAAGCCAGACGGTGGCAGGGCAGGCAGGGGGTAGGGGGCAGCACGGGGCTTGGCCCCCACACAGGCACCGGGGGAGTATGCAAGGGGCTGGAACGGGGGCGCAGGGAAACCTGGCGGGGCCATGGCAGCCAGAGCCCCATGGCCACAGGGGAGCAGTGGAGGGGTGGCATGGACCCCAGCCTCCCTACCTTTGTCCTGCATGGTGGCCCGGGGTGGGGACAGCAAGGCCCCGCACCTGCGAGAGAAAGGGCGGGGGGCTGAGGCCGGGCGCGCGGTGCCCATCGCCGCGGCATCATGACGGCGTAGGGGGGTCTTACCATGGCTCGGGCTCACCGTCCCGAAACCCCTTGGCAAAGGGGTTGCTGGCAATCTTCAGCTGGGTGATCTGTGGGGATCGGGGGCAGCAGGGTCAGGGCGCTGCGGGGTGGGGGCACCCCCCGGTGTCCCCCCCCACCCCAGGCTCACCCGGTGGTTCTGGTACGCCGTCACCGCCATGAACTGGGTCTCAGGGAAGCTGAAGGACTTGAAGTTCTCGTGGGCGAAGCGCTCGCTGTCGCGCCGGGGGTCCACCAGCACCACGTGGAAGCGGGGCTGGTAGCGGTGCATGGAGTTGAGGATGATCTGGTGGGGGGAGCAGAGGACGGGTGGTGGGACCCTCACCCCACACGTGCCCCCCACCTCTGTCCCGCGTCCTCACGTGGCCGTTGTCATCCAGGAGGTTGTTGGTGAGCTTGAGCTTGTCGAAGGAGACGATCTGCCGCATCCACTGGGCCCCCTTGGCGGGCGAGTCGGGGTGGAAGTGGACTCGGCCGGGGGCAGCAGGGTCGGCGCGGCCAGCCACCAGCCAGGAGGAGCTGTGGAAGGCATACCTATGGGGGCAGGGGGGGCTCAGCGCCATCAGGACGCGTCCCCCTGCGTCCCCTTGCGTCCCCCTCCCCACCTGTATCTCTTGTCATCCAGCGGGACAAAATCCATCAGCAGGACGTAGTCGGCCGACGGGTCCAGCCCCGACAGCTTCACCTGGAAGGTGGGGAACATCCTCCTGCGGGGAGGGGAAGGCCACGGGGGTGTCCCCCACCCTGGCACCCCCCAGCAGCCCGCTGCGGTGCCTACCTGCCTGCCTTGGTGACGATCATCTCGGTGCCCAGGCGGTTGAACTCCTGCCAGAGGCTGCCCATCTCCAGCCTTGCCGCGGCATGGCACACGCGACGGTTCTTGCCGCCAGCCCCTGGCCCCTCGCAGGCCCACCCAGGGACAGTGCCTGAGGGGTGGCCTTCACCCGCCATCGCCAGGAAGGCTGTGGGGGTGCGATGGGTGCAGTGGTTCCTGCACCCTGCTTTTGGGAACCAGCCCTGCATGCTCTCAGCCACCCCATCGCATCCTCCCCAGCGTGGCATGATGTTATCCCCTACCCCACTGCCACCCCACACTTACATCTGCACCCCACAGCATGCAGCACAGCTGGCATCCCAAATATTCTGCTTGTGCATCGCAGGGGCCTTGCGGGACCCCAGCTGGGCTGTGCCAAGGGTGGGCTTTTACCTGTCATGGGTGGGCAGGATGCGACCACAGCTCCGCCAGCTCCGGACTGCGGCACCTGCAGCATGCTGAGGGGTTTTATCCCCCTCACTTGGGGGTGGAGACGTGGAGACAAGGGGGCTGGAGCAGCAGCAGGGCCTCGGGGGCGGTGGGAGCACGGCCCACCCCTTCTAATGCCGCCTTTGTGCCTCTACACCACAGTGATGGACAGGGGGCCAGAGGCAGCTTTGGGATCCCCAGATCTGTCTGGGGGTACCCCGGGGTGGGGAGGGGCAGGTGTGAGGATGTGAGTGGCACTGAGGTGAGGGGGGCTCACCTCAAGTTTGGACAAGTCCCAAACTGCAGTGGCACCACCAACACGGCTGGAGTGATGGGGATGCTGGATGGGGGCTAAAGTCCCTGCATTTCGGGTTGGCACCCCAGCAGCACTGAGTTTTGGGGGTGGGGGGAGGGGGCACCACCTCCCTGAGCCCTCGCATCCATCACCTCCCTGCCTGCATCCCCCGCGGCACTGGCACAGCCCCATCCATCTCCCGCTGTCAGCCGCGGGGCCGGCATTGAGTGGGAGATGAGGAGGTGCGAGAGGCGATGTGACAGCCGGGGTGGGGGGGGGCTCAGAACCACAGCCCCCGCAGCCAATTTTTCTGCTTTCACCTGTTTTTTCAAGCAATTAGTGACCCTCTCTGGTCTCCGTCAGCAGGGTGTTTTGCCACAAGAGTAAACCTCCCTCATTGGAGGGGGAGCAAGACCCCCAGCTTGGGGGCAGCTGCCCCGTGGTAGAGCTGCCTCCAGGTGCCTGGGCATGGGGTGGTTGGCTTAAAACACACGAGGCTTGTGAAAGAGGCTGCTTCTGGCCCCTAGCATCATTCACTGTTTCACTTCCTCCTTCCCCAGGCTGCTGACATCCTATCTTCAGGCAATGAAGGCAGTGGTTGCGCCGGCACTGTGGCACTCACCCACTGGTGCCCCTCAGGGGTGGTCCTACAGACGGAGGGTCTCAGGGTGGTAGATCTGGGTCTGCACCAGATCTGATCAGTCACAGTGGTGGACACCTGAAACGGAGGGGTGCTGGCAGGGCACGTGGCCTTAGGGTTGGGTCTTGTCCTCTCTGCGCATCGCCGTCTGTTGGCCAGAGGTGATGCTCCAGAGTGGCACGTCTGTAAAACGTGAGTCCTCCATGTCTGAGGGCTTGCCTAACCCAGCTTTGCTTTGGGAAAGTCTAACCCAGCCTGACTGGGAAGGCAGGTGCCATCCCTAGCACCGAGGAGCCTCACTCCACAGCGGGATTGTGAAGCGAATCACTGTGGAAGCCCTCTCCAGGCAGTGAAGGACAAGAAGGTGACAGTGAACAGCCAAGGGGAAATCACACCTGGCCGACCTGGGCGTTGCGTGAGATGAGGTGATGGGTGCGGGCGATAAGGAGAGCAGCAGGTAGCATTTACTTCAACCTCAGCGAGGTCACCATGATCCCATTGGCTCCTTGTAGCCAAACTTGTCGGCTGTGGTTTGCGTACGAGGTGTTCCATTTGGGTGGCAAGGTGTTTCATCACCCGTGGTGGCTGTGGGACTGTGCCCCGCCAGCGAGGTTCCCCCAGCTCCCCATCAGTGTCCAACTAAGCACCAGTGAAAGCTGTGAGGAGGTGTGAAATGTTCCCAGAGTGGATGCGAGTGGCCAGGTGTTGTTCTGAGGGGAGACCGAAGTCCCCTTGCTCATCCAAGCTGAGGTCATCTCCTCTGGGCGTGTTACTTCTCCAAACCGAGATGTGCAGAGAAAGGATAACGACCTGCCTTGGGCTTTGTCCCTCTCCTGGGGCTCCAAGGGACTCTCAGTCCCCAAATCCCCCAGCTGCGTGGAACAGCAGGCTGTTTGCTGGAGGTGCTTTATCAGCGAGCTCCCCTGCAGGGCTCCAGGCAGGCATGTCTTCGTGTCCATCTCCAGCATCATCAGGGCAAACCGAGGCAGATCCCCCTGAAGTGTGTCTCGTGGTGCCTGTCCCATGCAGTTTTCTCTTGCAGAAAGGGGACAGCTCAGAGAGGAGAAGCGGTAAGAACACGTGCGTGGGCTTTGCGTCCCTCACCACCAGCCACCTGCGCTGCGGGCACCTGCTGCCCGTCGGCTGCAGCGGGTTTCTGCTGTGGGGAAGTGTGGGACTTAGGGGAAGGCACGGCCGATGCCTCTGCTGTAAACCTGGGGTCCTGTGGAAGCCACACAAGAGTGAGGAGGACGAAGGCCAAGCAAGGAAAGAGAGCTTTAGCTGTGGAAAGCTCGGGGAAAGTCCCTGCCTTTAAGGAAGGGACTGTCTCCCAAAACTTCAGTGAATTCCAGCAGCTGAACGCTCTCTGAGATGGGGGAGTTTTGCATAGGGGAGTTTTGCGTGCTCTGTTCCTCTCCCTGTGGGCCATAAAGGGCTCATTCATGAGGACCAGAAGCTTTCCTGTAAAGAAATTTTAGGGAGCATCCTGTTGGTGAGATGAGCCAGGTCCAAATGATGATACTTCCCCCCCCCCCCAGATGTTTTCAAGGAGAGATTGTTCAGCTTTTTGCTCTCACACGGAGAGCATGCACTGAGCTAATGGCAGAAAGCAATTGCACCCAGGTGGCTGCGTTCAGTTTAACAGGGCTCACAGATGACCCCGTGGCTCGGGTTACTCTTTTCCTGCTGTTTCTGCTTGTCTGTATCGTGACTGTCCTGGGGAACCTGGCGATGATCGCATTGATCAGGGGGCCCCAGCTCCACACCCCCATGTATTATTTCCTGGGCAATCTGGCTTTGGTAGACCTCTGCTCTTCCAATGTCATAACCCCCAAGACGCTGGCTGACTTTGTGGCAGAGAAGAAGGGCATTGCTCACACAGGGTGCGTAGCTCAGGTGTTCATTTTTGACCTTTTGGGGATGACTGAATGCTTTCTGCTGGCTACGATGGCCTATGACCATTACATGGCCATCTGCCATCCCCTGCTGTACTCAGTCGCCATGTCCCCAAAATGCTGCCTCCAGCTGGTGATGGGCTCGTATCTCATGAGACTGACAAACAGCATGGGGCAGACCATCAGCATGGCAAATTTATCCTTCTGCGGCTCCCGCATCATCGACCGCTTCTTCTGTGACATCTCCCCTCTCATCTCGCTCTTGACCTCTGACACCACCCTCAACAGCATGGTTCTGAGACTTTTGGCAACTCTATTTGGCATCTCCAGCGGCCTCATTGTCCTGCTCTCCTACGTGACCATCATCTCCACCATCCTGAGCATCCGCTCGGCCAAGGGCAAGCACAAAGCCTTCTCCACATGTGCCTCCCACCTGGCTGTCGTGAGCATCTTCTGCGGGACATCGATCTTTATGTACTTAAAGACCAGCTTGAGGGAGGATAAATGGGCAGCAGTGCTCTACACCATGGTGACCCCCATGCTGAACCCCTTGATCTACAGCCTGAGGAACAAGGAGGTGAAGGAGGCTTTGAGGAGACTCACAAAAAGGAAGTGATCTTGGATGCTGTGCGTTTGTGGCTGGGTAGAATAAAGATGTGGGTGATGTGCTCAGCTTTTTGATTAAATATCCCACATGGCTGTGTTTCTGGGGTCTTCTGCCCTTTGTCTCACATGATGCTTCATTATCCTGGGCTAGTTCAGGGTGCTGATGACTTCACTCAGTAATTTAAATGTCATTAGTTTTGTTAAGTATTTAATTTACTCTAATAATGACACAAGCAGAGAGCTACAACCACACCCTTCTCACCTTAGTCTCTACTCTTTGTGTTTATCCAGTCCTGTGTATCAGGTCAAATTAAGCCAGAAGAATATTGCCAAAACATGTGTAACTGGTGGGACTCAAATTATGACCTGTGACGCACACTGCTCCTCTGCCACCTGATGAAGCCACCACAGCACATCCGCAGTACGGGCTGGTCCTTCTGCTTAGCAAGTTGGGGCAAATGAGGTAAATCCTGTTATTCCAGGATATCAAGGAAGTGTTGTAAAGTCATTAAATGCCAGCCTAAGTGGCCTCAGGATGCAAACACCTTTAGCAAGAAAAAGAAAGGTGGCAGCAAGTAGCTGATATGCTACACGGGAAATATTTTTCCTTTTTTAAACTGAAATGTCATTGAATGATTAACGGCTAAACAGCTAAGTATGGCAGGTGGGTGACCTCTGCTGTGAATGAAGGCATTGTAAAAGCTGGTTAAGATTCACCAGCAATGATTCTCCCCAAAGGCAGCTGCTAGCAAACAGCTCTTGTCCACTGCTCCATACCTCTGCTTTTGGGCTTCGTGTGGGCTGCAAGACGAGACATGGTTCCCACGGTGCCCTGCCCACAGTAGCTCATGGGAACCGTGGTGCTGCTCAGCGTGAAACACAGCCAAGGTGCTCCAGGTCAGGCTTTGCCTCAGCCATGATGCGCTACCCACAAGGGCTATGGTGTAACCTGGAGCCCGAGTGATATCCCAGAGCCACGCAGTAATTTGGGTTGGCGGTGTGACAAGGAGGAAGCTGCTTGGCTGGATGAAATCAAACGAGGGTGACAGTGATCTGCTGATTTATTGACACACGACTAGCAGGCTGGCCCTGACCTATGCATTCCGGGTCAGACTGCAAGGCAGCAGAGCTGAGTCCTCCTTTGTTTCCCAAGTTTCTTACCAAATCCCTGGTTACTGTTTAATCCAGCCCATGGTTGTTTTTCTCATCAGTTTGTAGCAAACCCTCCAGAACGCACTGGGTGCTCCCCTCGCATGCTGTTTGTTCTCCCGTTCCCGTCTTATCAGCACTGCTGCTGCTCTGCCAAGGGGGACCTCGCCGGGGTTTCCTTCGTGGCAAGTTCACTGCAGGAAATCTCATCTTGAGATCCACGCTCGGCCCTAACTGGAAGCCCTCAGAGCCCTTTGTAAATGTGTTATTTATGGCCCCAGTGCACCTCATCTTGCTGCACTGACCTACGTCTGTTGTTTCACAGAATCACACTCTGGCTGAGGTGGGAAGGGACCTCTGGAGGTCATCTGGTCCAACCTCCCTGCTCAGACAGGGTCCCCTGGAGCATAACAACCAGGATTATGTCCAGATGGCCTTTGGATACCTCCAGAGGGGATGGATTCCATGACACCTCTTTGCTGAATCCATGCTGACTGCTCCCGATCACCTGCTTGTCTTCCACATGCTCAGAGACAGCCTCCAGGATGAGCTGTCCCATCACCTTTCCAGGGATGGAGTTGGGGCTGGCCTGCATTTCCTTGGGTCCTCCTCCTTGCCCTTTTTGAAGGCTGGGTTGACCATGGCTTTCTTCTAGCCCTCAAGCTCCCCTCCTTATTGCTATGACTTTTCAAAGATGATCAAGGATGACCTAGCAATGATGTACCCTAGCTCCCTCAGCACCCATGGGTGCATCCCATCAGTGCCTGTGGACTTGTGGGTTGCCTAAATGATCTTGAACCCAATCCTTCTCAACCAAGGGGAAGTGTTCCTCTCTCCAGGCTTTCTCCTTGGTCTCCTGGATCAGGGATTCCTGAGGGCAGGAAGGGCAGTGAAGACTGAAGCAACAAAAGCTTTCAGTATCTCTGCTTTCCCTGTGTCCTCCGTCTCCAGGGTCCCTGCCCTATTAAGCAGTGAGCCCATGTTTTCCCTGGTTTTCCTTTTGTTATTGATGGATTTGAAGAAGCCCTTCTTGTTATCCTAGACAGGTTTAATTCCAGATGGTATTTTGCTTGATTTCTTGCCCACAGGGATATGCTGTTCTTGAGTCTGGAAGAACTGGTCCTTGAATATTAACCAGCTCTCTTGGACCCTTCTAGGGCCTGTTCCCATGCTATTCTTCCAAGAAGCTCCCTGAAGAGGCCGAAGTTAGGTCTCCTGGCATTCAACCTTGTGATCTTATTGCCCTGCTTCCTCCTCACAGGATCCAGAACACCACAATCTCATGGTTGCTGCAGTCAAGGCTGCCTCTAACCTCCGCATTTCCAGCCAGTCCTTCCTTGTTTGTCAGTATGAGGTCCAGCAGCACACGTTGGCTCCTCCATCACCTGTGTCAGAAAGTTTTCATCACTGCTTCCAGGAACAATTTTGTCTGGGTGGTCTCTATAAATCTTCTATAAATCTCTCTTTCTCCCATCTTTCCTAATTTAAAGCCAGGGTGGCCAATCTGCTGGCAAAGAAGCTGAAGGTGAGCTTCCTCATCCTCATGTAACGTTCTGTGGGCAGCGATGAGTCTGGCAGCTGGCAGCTCTTGGCATCTGCTCTGTTAGGCTGCCAGTTTCTTTGGCAGCATCTTCTTGGAATGGGCAGGACATGTCCCGGAGAAGTTGTTGTAGCTTGTTTCTGTGTCATTGCAAGCACTCCATTACTTAAATGCAAATGAGCTTCCAAATGAAGTTTGTTTTACTTCAGGAAGAAGAAATAAGGCAGCAAAACAGTGGTTTAATTCTGTATTTATCATGTCTTTGTGGTCTTGCCTCTGAAAATGTCCCCTGCACAAAACAGATGCTGAGTCTTGGAGATCAGCTGGAGCTGGTGAACCTCGCTGATTTCGGTGGAGCTACCTTAATTTTGGTTAAATCTGTTTTAAACAAAGGTCTGAGCAATGCTGCCATCTCAAGGGGTAGGACTCACCTCCCTTGACTTACATACTTAGTGATTAGAGCTGGGATCATCTCAGATGTCTGTATGGAGAGGACTGAGCTCCTTAGCTTTAAATAGTACCATGTCACCTCTATATATCACCGTCCTTTGTGACAAAGGGAGAGTTGGTCACAAGTCCCCACCAAGTGCATTGGTGGGGACTGGGTCAGGCACCAACATTTCACTGTCTGGGAGCTCGATGAGGACGACTTGGCTCACAAAGAGGTGATGGCAGACACTGAACCATGGGCATTAATGAGAGCTGAATCTGAAATGGGGTGTAATGAGTCCCATTCTGGAGGCCCTTACTGATGCTGGTGGGGAAACAAAGGCACAGACAGAGAGAAATGTATTTATTCTCCTTTGAATGAAAAGGATTCGATGACTCCTAGAGAGCTGAAGAACCTGGAGACCAAACCTTTTCTCTCAGAGCTAGCTGGAAACCAAGCCGACTTCAGTTTGCATTAGCACAGAGGTGTGCTTTAGTATTGCAACTTGCAGCGAAGACTTTGTTTGAACACGTTCTCTGGGGCTGGAACTGCTCCTCGAGTCCCAGTGTCCCAAAGCTGTGATGACTCCAGAGCCCATACGGTAATATTAGATGAGGTGAACTTCTGAAAGAGATCCCTTCACAGAGCTGCTTCATAGCTGCATGGCTCAGAGCAGTCACAAGAGGAGGAAGAAGAGATAAACGGAAATATAGATAAATCATGTAATTTTTTGAACAGTTTATAGGGCAAGACTGGTTATGAGCAAATGCACATATTAAGCAGAAGTAATGCTGCCCTCACTTGCTGTGTTTGTGAGGCTTGGCAGGGACTGCTGGTGCTAACAGATAAATGTTAGGATGAGAAGAATTCATAGAGATAAATTCCAAATTGAGGATAACTTAGTGCAGGATGCTTTTAGAATTTTTTGTTTTTAAGAAATGTTTATTGCTGCAGGGAAAATCACACCCTCTCTGAAGGGGACTGAAAGGGATGGACCAGAGATGGTCTCCTGGCATGCATGATTTTGCATGTGCAGTGATGCATTTCTGTATCTGTTATTTATTTATCCTGTATCATTTCTGATGAACCCATGTGTAATTTCTCCATCAGGATCTGTCTGTCTTTCACAACTGTATTTCTTGGACGGTGCCTGTGACAGTTCCTCCAGGTGTAGCCTTTTGAGCTGCAGTATTGGTTTCGTCAGCTCAGCATAAGAAATTTGCAAAAGCGTATCCACGATCTGCTGTGCTCATTCATGAAAAGCCAAGGGACAAACTGCACACAGGTGGCTGAATTCATCTTAACGGGGTTCACATATAATCTAGAGCTTCAGCTTGCCATTTTTATGGTGTTTCTGGTTGTTTATCTCACCACTTTGCTAGGGAACCTGGGGATAATTGTATTAATCAGAACCAGCCCTCAGCTCCACTCCCCCATGTATTATTTCCTGGGCAATCTGGCCTTGGTAGACCTCATCTACTCCACAGTTGTCACCCCAAAGGTACTGGCAGACTTGATCACGGAGAAGCCCCTCTCCTATCCAGGCTGCGTCACTCAGAACCTTGTGTTTACCATCTTCCTGGTCACCGACTGCTTCCTGCTGGCCACGATGGCCTACGACCGCTACGTGGCCATTTGTCACCCACTGAGGTATTCGGTCCTCATGTCTCCGAGGCTCTGTGCCCAACTGGTGGGTGGCTCCTATCTGTCTGGGCTGGTGAATGGCATGGGACAGACTGTTGGCATGTTTAATTTATCCTTCTGTGGCTCCGTCGTGGTCAACCTGTTCTTCTGTGACCTCTCTCTGCTGGTCTTACTCTCTTTATCCGATGGCACCCTCACTTCTCTTATATTAACAGCTGGGGCATTTTTATTTGGCGTGTCCAGCAGCCTTGTTATCCTGCTCTCCTACGTCGCCATCTTCTCCACCATCCTGAACATCTGCCCAGCTGCGGGCCAGCGCAAAGCCTTCTCCACCTGTGCCTCCCACCTGGCCGTTGTGAGCATCTTCTACGGGAATGGCCTCTTCATTTATTTAAAACCACGCTTGAACAAGTCAAGAGAAGAAGACAAGTGGATTGCAATGCTCTACACCATGGTGACCCCCATGCTGAACCCCTTGATCTACAGCCTGAGGAACCAGGAGGTGAGGGAGGCTTTGAGGAGACTCAGAGCCAGGAAAAGAACCTGAATGGTGTAAATAGATGAGGTCATAAGTTACGTGACTATGTGTTGGGCATTTTCAGTAGCAGATTGGTCTTCAAATAAATGTGTTGATCATTCCCTACAGCAAATTGTGTCATTTCTCTGCAGTTCTGTTAATGGTAGTCTCACGGAACTGAGAACTGTGGTGTCAGCAAAGCAATACCAGCAATAAATTAAGCAACATTTACAAAAATTTCTGGGTGTCTGAACATTATCAGTTTAGGAGGAGTCACTCTGCAGGCTCTTGTTTCTTTCTGTTAGTTCTTGAGAAAGCCTACATTAATAATTTAGGCTCGGGACAAGCATTTAATAAAGTGAATGTGGTTTAATCCATAGGATAATAGGAGGTTTTGGAAGGTTTCTGTGAATATCAGAGTTGTCCCACTGGAAAGCAGTGGGAGAAATGGGGTGTTACAGAGCTGATGGTCCCCCTTTTTCATCACTAATGTGCTCCTCTGTCTTCTCTTTAACAGCCTGCAGAATTTACACAAAATCCAGCTTTGTCTCCTTTTTACTTTTATTTTTATTTTTATTTTTATTTTTATTTTTATTTTTATTTTTATTTTTATTTTTATTTTTTTTCTTCAGGAGTGGAACAAACCACAGGTTGTTCCCCTGCATCTATAAAACATAACAAAACCTCCCACCGATATTATTAAAAAGGAACCCAAAACCGCATTACAGAGATGTGCACGTCTACATACATCATTCTAAAGGAAATTAATTAATTTTTGTTTTCGCATTGTGTGTTCACCACAAACAGTCCAGAATGTCTGTAGATCAGCAGAGAACAGGTGAACACCAACTGAAATGTGAACCAAAACAGATATCCATGATTGACCATTGATGAAAGTGTGATTTTGGGGAGCTTGCTGTAGGGGGCTGATGGTCACATCAGGGTCAGAAGCAGGGATGAGTTAGGAAGCGGACATTTGTGAAGAAAGGGGCAAAGAGGATCAAGCCATACAGGCATGATTTGTCTCACTTTGTCACATGCATTTTTGAAGGGCTTGTACATTCTCTGGGATGGAAACGAAGCCAAACTCAAGCAGGGCACAGCCGTACCAGAGACAGGACAATGCCGAAGTCTCCAAAGGCCATGCTTCCTTGCTGACGGATATCAGCCCCTTTGGTTCTTTATTAACTAAATCCCCGGCTGGATCATTGCTGGTAAGTGGGTGCTGGAGCTCTGCACTGTGCTGTCCTCCAGGCCGAGCCCCCTGAGAAGCTGCCAATGAAACAGGAGGAAGAAATACTCTAAAGGGAGCCAAAAGTCAGTATGGGGATTGCAACATAAGACTTAGGTGAGAATGAACCCTTGACAGGAAATATTTCACCATTAGTCTTCATGAAACGTCTTCTGGCTGAGCTGCTTCAAACCATCCCTGCTGGTAGTGCTCAGGCTTCCCTGAGGCTGCATTATTTGTGGCCTGCTGTTGTGTATCAGATAGGAGAAGCGATCATTTAGAATAATAGAACTGATATCCCCCTTCATTGCAGGGGAGTTGGACTAGGTGATCTTTAAAGGTCCCTTCCAAATCAGGCAATTCTGTAATTCTATGATACAAAGCCAAACTGTCAACCCAGCACTGCCACGTCTAGTACAAAACAATGTCCCTAAGCACCACATCTACACGTATTTAAATACCTCCATGGGTGGTGACTCAACTATTTCCCTGGGCAGCATATTCCAGCACTTCAAGACCCTTCCAGTGAAGAAATTGCTCTCACTATTCATTCAAAACTTTCCCTGGAACAACTTGAAGCCTGTTCCTCCCATCCCATCATTTGTTGCTTGTGAGGTGTGACCAACAAACCACCATGCTACAGCCTCCTTTCAGGTAGCTGTGGGGAGCACTGAAGTCTCCCCTGAGCCTCCCTTTCTCTAGGAAAAATAACCTAAGTAACCTCAGCCCATCCACACAAGAATATAAAGATATTTTCCTTCGAATTTGCTGGAATACCTAAATAATAGAAAAAGAAATAAAGCTTTGCTTTTCTGTGTCAATTTCCTCCTGGGGAAATCACCTCCCTGAGGTGAGGCTTTACCTGCCCCCACCTGCTCTAGCAGTGACAGTGTGGTATGAAATGGCAGTGTCCAGCAAGGAGTGCAGAGATGTTGCACATTACTCTGGGATAGGAATGAAGCCAAGCCCAAGCAGGACACAGCAGTTTTGGGGCAGAGTTTTCCCTCCAGTGAGAGGTGTGTTCATGCTTGTAGAGGCAGGTGTACATGACCCAAGGAAATAAGAGTGATCACCAGAACATTGTTTGCATAAAATTTATTTAAATTGACCTGAGAGTTTGATCACACTGAACTGTCCATACAGTCCCTACTGATAAAAGTGTGTTAAAACTCTTCTTCTTGGCAGGTGCATTCAATGGCTGCTGTCAACTGAGAAGTGAGGAGTTGTCCAGTCAATGAAATTTGGGAGAATTGTATTCCTTCCCCCCAGCACTTCTTTGATTGCCTGGCTGTGCTCATCTCCAAGCACTGCATCTCCCTTGGCTTTTCTGAGGACTCTCTATGGAGTCCACAGACAATGCCAATTCCTCCAAAGCCCACTCTTCCTTTCTTATGAAGGTCTGCCTCTTGGTTCTTTGGTAAGTAAATCCAATTGCTGCCAAGTGTGTGCCACAGCTCTGCATCGTGCTGTCCTTCACACTGAGTTCTCTGTGGATCTGCCAGAGGAATGGGTGTGAGACACACCCTGAAGGAAGTC
>VXAV01006834.1:127431-139233 GCA_013399715.1 Alectura lathami | reverse complement strand
AGAGGGAGCGGTGTGGAGTTGTGTGTATGTGTGTGCGTGTGGTTTTGGGGGGGGGTATTTTTGGAGGAAGGGGGAAAAAATGTTTCTTTTTTTTTCTTTTGTTTTCTTTTCTCTCTTGTTTGTTTCAGTTTGTTTTTAAGTCATCAAGACAGTAAAGAAATTCCTAGAGAGAATTCACATAAAAGAAGCAAGAGAAGCAAGTTGCAGAATCCCTCTCTGGTTCTCATTCTACGTTACTCTGCAACATAGTTTGACCTTTCGCAGGAGATGAATTTTGACACTCTCCTTACTTATGAAAATATCGAGGTAGCATGTAGGATGACAGCCACAGATTACAGAGCCACATACAAACCACATTACACAGGAGCTGAAGTAGAAGCCAATATAAGACACGTTCTCCACACAGATCACTCCAGAAGAGGTGAATCTTAGAAGATTTTAGATAAACCTACACACACACCATCTTCTATGCAAAGTACAAATCTCACTGCAAAGAAAATGCTTTAAAATGTGAAGAGACAGTTTAAGCAATTTCAACCATTTTGCACTAGGTCTCCCACAGAAAATTATTCAGATCTCTGCACCTGAACTCTGGACTAATGCTTTCTAGGAGATGATAGATGTCTTTAGGAGAAGGAAAGTGAGTACAGTCTCAGTAGTTTTAAAGACAGAAGATTACATTTTGAGTTATATAATGTTTCCTTACAATTCCAGTCCATCACCATACAGTTGAATTTATGTTCTATAACTACATCACAACAACTTCGCTAAAGCATCCAGGCTCAATGCAAAATCACTATGTAACGAAGCACTTACTATAATTTTCAGGTGAAGTTACAAGATCACACACAGAGTTGCATATAGCATAAATAACATCACAGGTATATCTATCAATTCTTGTAATTTAAATTCCTTTGGATTCAGACAATGCAAGTGTCTGCATGAAACCTGAAGTCCTAAAGTCTTAGGAAACCTCATAAAGCTTCTGAGTATCAATTTTAAACCCTAAAATGTTAAATACAATCACATGAAAACAAAACAAAATGAGCAAAGGATTTAAACAACTGGAGGGGGAAGCAATTCAAACCAGCAATAAGTATATGCTCTTTCATTCATGTAGAATCACAACTACCTTCTCACCTTTATATTTCTCAGCATATATAAGAAAAAAGGTCCTTGTCAGTCATCTGCTCATCTAACTAGACTCCCGTTAAACACCTGTTTGATGTGTTTAAATGTCTTGTTTTCAACTGTCCTCCTAACTTACCTATCAGAGCAATATCAAATATTTCACTGTCAGACCTTATTCAGCAGGATATCTCAGACAAGGACACTTAAATAATACTATGTGCAACCACATCTCTGTCTTGGTGTGAGCCATGAAACCAGCAGAATGATTCTGAGTTGGGAGTAAAATAAAGCCTTCTGAGGAGGACCGTGATGTAGTTTTGGGTATGAGAGCGGCTAGTTGGTTTTTTTGTGTGTGTGTGGTTTTTTTTTGTTTGTTTGTTTTAGACCTGCTTCAAGTTGCTAGCAGACCAGAGAAGGAGCAGTGCTGTGCTTTCATCTGTGAACACTGGCAGCTGTATTTCAGGACCTCTATTTCAATAGAAGCCATCAAGCTACAGTCAAAACCAGGCTGTCCATGCAGACTTGCCACCCTTGTCACTAAGTCTTTAAGAAACAGCTGCTTGCCCAGGTGAGGGTAATTTTTCAAGCACCCTAAAGCAGCACTTCTGAATGGAGGGTACCACTATATTTGATTTTTCATTGTTGTGGTGGTTGCTTGCTTCAGGGCTGAAAAGAGGCTCCCAAACCTGTCATTTCTTTTACAGGTAATAACATACAGCATTTAGGACCAGATGTTTTTAAATATCTATACTGAAAAGATGAAGGCTATTAGTTTGACAAGACTCAAGACTCTATAAATCCTGTAGGGACAAGTATGATAAAAAAAAAAAAACACCCTTCCAAGTGATCAGACATCTCAACGCCAAACTGCAGCAGGTAAGCTGTATCACAGGCATAAACACATGGGGGAAAAAAAATCAGCTACAAGGACCAAACAAAAAGAAATCTGCAGCAGATGAGATGTGGGGATTTCATGTCATCATCTTGAAGATTAGACAGGGACTGAGGCTTCGAGGAGGAGCTGGCCCCACACACAGGGAGGTGCAGTGGGAGGTCGGGCATTTCATGGCAGCCTGCTCCTCACAGCAGGGCAGGCAAGATCAGGGCAGGACTTTCCCTCCCCCTCAGGGAGGATTTCTGCCCTGGTCCTGAGGAAGCTTCATCACAAGAACTCGCCTACTACAAAACTGCTCAGGACTGACCCGAAATGTGAAAGTTTCCTGTCAGAGAGAGGGACTGCTCTGGGTGAGAGCTGTGAGGTGCAGGCTGCCGCTCCTCTGGGGCTACTCGGCAGCAGCACCTGGGGCTGCCCCTTGCCACAAGGCCCAGCCCTAAGGGCATCTTCCCAGCCCACACTTTCCTCCTCCCTCAGTATTGTGACAAACCTGGACTTACTTCACTTTGCTGTTTACGCAAGAAAAGTTTAGGAAGAGGACCTCTTGTTCAGTCATTTCCTCAGAAGAAGGTTTCTCCCCTTCCTAGCCTTGATTGACACTGGATCTGTTTCAGACCAAAAAGGATGAGTGAAACATATGAACCTCAAGCCTGAGGGGCAGATTTATAGGCAGAAAGAGAGTTCTGTGATCTTTTCCCATGTATTTTTTGTTATGGGTGAAGTAGGCCTCTCATTCTCAATCTGGAGACACTTCTCTTTTGCTGTTAACCTTTTCTTGTATGTCCTGAGGCACATGCAGCTATGGGAGAGGGAAGCCGGCCCCACAGCTCCGTGCAAAGCATAGCACGCACTGAAAGCTGCATGCTCTCTAACTGCTGTCTGCTAAGCAAGACACTTTTTTTTTTTTTTTTATAGAATACATAGACATTCACTAATCAAACAGCTATCACACTTGCAATTTACTAACACTGAACAGCTGAAAACAACATAAGTCCTTTTTACTTTGCACTTGGAAGGATTAAGAGTGCTCAAATGCATAGCTCAGGTGCACTAACTTCTTAAACTGTTATGGCAGGTGGTTGTTTCACAGTTGAAGATTTACTATGTACAAATTCTCCCTTGAAGGTACTTGTGTGATTAATTTTCTTTTTATCCAACTGCTAAACAAATTGAAGTTATTATGAGGTATGGAACAACACTGTTCATTCCATCTCAAGCCATTTTAAAATAAATAGCATAAGGGTGAAGATGTGGGAGTGAGTTTCCTTGACTACTTAGCATTCTTTTAACCTTAACTTGATCATGTCAGATAAAAAAAGTTAATTACGTTCACAACAAGAGAATTTATTTTTTGCAAGTCAGACACAAACCTCTGCATAGAACTGTGGGTGATTTTGAAACTAGAGTTCTATTGAAGGGAAAAACAAAATGAAAATCATCTTTAGAAAGGGGACAGAGGGAGTGATTTGAGAAAGTTTCATGAAAAAAACAGGCAGAAAACTAACACCTCCATGGATCTTCCCCATCCCTCAAGAGCTGATTCTGGTCTTAGAGAAGCCTCTATGGGTGAGCAATATTGTCTCCATTGAAATGAATACCAAAACTCGAGATACCAGCTGAAGTGGGACTTGATCCTGAAACAACCTTTTAGTCTCAGCCGCATGAGAAGCACTGTCTAAATCCTGCTTAGTCAACAACACTTTTGCCTTCAACTCCCGCACACCTCAGAACAGGCTCCCACTTTCAACTCTTTCACTGCTGTTTTCCCTGATGGGCCTTGTAAGAATTTCTCTCTGAGACCAATGCAGAAAATGAACAAACCAGCATACTGTTATGAAGAGCAAAACAGTCTTCTAAAAAAAATATTTTTTATTTGTAAAATCCTTCCAATTGCTAAAGAACATAGTCTTCCTCTACCTGGCAACAGAGAGAGCTGAGCTGCCTTTACTAATTTGTCCAAAACACTTGAAGATCTTCCGATGGCTTTTTACAAAATACCAAGTGTTATTACTGCGTTATTTTGCTCTGCTTCACTAAGCAGACTTTATGACAAAATTCTGAGGGAGCTCCTGCAGAGAGCAAAAACGCAACTTTAACTGAGCTGTCTGAGAGCCTGACATTAACCTTTCCAAACAAGCTTTGTTTTATGCTGAGGGCAGGGGTTTATTAATTGGTTGAATGAATCAGCCAGCACACTGAGGTATTACAAATACTATCACTTATCTCCTTACATTCGGTCTGGACATCTAAGTGCCTGAACTTCTATGCTTTTACCTCCAGCAGCTTAAAAGGAGACTAGTGCCTGCATTGCTTGGCTTGTTTTTCCTTCCCAAAGCCTGCAAGCTGCATCTTGCCAAAACATGGAGTTCTTCTTAGATATTAAAGCTTTCAGACAGCCAAGTTCCTAAAGCAAACACCACTAAAGAATATGACAGCCCACACACCTTTAGGGCACTTACATTACAGACATCAGTGCACGTCAGGAAGGTTTAAGATAGGATAAAATAAACAGGCATAGAGTCATTGTCCTTAATTATCTTATGGATTTCCCCCTTTTCCATCTCCGTGTTTTTTTTTTTTTTTTCCTCCTTTAACACAGAACCAGAAAAACATGAACTAATAGTAGATCTAGAATCATGGGGAGAGTCAGTGAAGTTGGACAAAACCATCAGAGCAAACCTCACATCAGAGCCACCTGGGGCTTGCATAGAGACCACCCACTACAAATATCTGTAGACCTCACCGGTACAAAGTAGACTGATCCCCGGTGAGTCCATGAAAAGAGATAGTTTCAGAGCCCAGCTTAGGCAGACTGCCTTTTAGAGACATTACTGCCATCTCCCTGTGTTAGTCATTTAGGGAGCCATGGTCCAGCCATCCCTGAATGACATGGATAACAGCAACAGCGAGAGCAGGTTAGCTCTCCACAGCAGGCAACATGAATACTGTCTGTGATGTTTCTGAGACGGTCAGCCAGGTCTCTCAACACAGAGACAAAACTGGTCAAGGGCATCGCTATTCCTACAGGAAGATTTGATTTCAGCAAATTTCATCATTTTACACAGCAAGTACCAGAACTCTTTTTCTTTCTGGAAGTCTCAGGAAGACACCTCTGGGTGTTGTACATAAGTATTATCTTGTCAACTCCCTATTTCTTTTTCTCCTTAAGCTTATTCTATGATTTCATTTCAAGGCCTAATATGGTATATAGAACAATTAGAATATAATAGCAGTTTAAAATATCATATAGAGTCTTTGCTGAATAAATCTCACAAAGCCATATTCTCCTATCATCATCATTACAAATGCGGGTTGCAGGGTAAACTGAACAGCTGCGCTTGAAACTTTAATAAATACATTCAAAACAATTGAAAATAATGTTTGGATCATTCATTCTGAGCAGAGCATTTAATCAGTGCACAGCTCTCTCTCTCTTACTGATGTGTCAGATACGTGCAAAATAAATATCCTGCAGGGCTTGGATTTTTGTATTGGATATAATAAAAAGACAAGTGTGAATTGTTCAAATATTCAATTCAAATTAATGAAAATGTTAATGACAGAATGAATTCACAATTTGGGATTACTTTCTGATAAGTCTCAGTGACTTTACCTGATTGCAGCACACTCAGAGAATCAATGCACATAGAAAAGAGTATTGGAAAAAAATATATAATGTAACACTTTTTTAAATCATAAAACAGAACCCCAGTGAATTTCATATCTATATTTTTCTTGTACGTACTCCGATATAACTATCATTCACTCAGTACCTGTGGTTTGCAATGGCATTTTTTTTGCTTTTCTCAAAGATATTGAATGCAGAAGAGGGTGGGGAAAAAAAAAAAAAAAAAGAGAAGTAATTGACCAAAGATTTGTCCTGATAAACAAAATGAAAGAATTTGTGTATCAGATATTTTTCATTCTAAGATAGCATGCAATTCAGATATGTGATAAATTAGATGAAACAGTTCAAAAGTTCTCCAAGCTACTGACTGTATGTGCTTCATCAAGCTGTCCTTAAATACTCTCTGAAGCAATCAACTTTGTTTATTGGAAAGACATGTTATGTTTGAACATGGTAGTAGCTTACTCTCAGGTTAATTGATACATCTCCAGTTTGTTTCAAGGATCTGAACTGTTTGACTGTAAATGGATATTTTCTCCAAGGAAAGTTGTGAGAAGGTATTAATGGAAAGATTTATTCAATAGCGGTCTAGTATCTGTTGAAAATTTAACAGGATTTATAAATTTGTGTCAGATTGGAGTTCTGAGGGTATATCTATGATATCAAGCACTCATGGTACAGATTTTGCAGTTCCAGAATGGAACCTCTGGCCACGTGCTATATCTACTTCCTTCATCATGCAACTGTACCAGACCATAAAACCCAGAAGGGTCCTGCCGCTGTACTTCAACACTCTCAAGGTTTCATCCCAGACATTCACTCCCAAGTTCTTTTTAAAGTAAGTGATATACCTCAAGAATTACAGTTATGTTTTTTTTTCCCCNCCCAGGAGAAAAATGTTCTAACTTGTAAAAGCAGACACAGCTTTCCATCTACAGCTGTTGTCCTGAGGAAAATATCATGTTAATTGCCTCAAACCTGACATTCGAGAGACACATAAAATGTGTTTTGGGAACTCGTCTGTGATGGTGGCACTGAAAGAAAGGATACAGATTTCCTTACACTGTTTTAGTAACAAGTGGTGTGGTGAAGTAAATAACATTAAGATCTGTTTTGGGGAAAGAAGGATGTTAAAAGCTGTAGATCTGAGGCACATGAAGTTATGTTAGAGGATTCCACTCAAGTTAGGCTAGAGAGAACCAATGTCATGAACAAGAAAAAGAGTTACTGCCCAGNNNAGAAAAAGAGTTACTGCCCAGGTTGGGGGGGAAGCTCTTCCCCATTTCATCGTCACTGATATTTCAGGCTGCTGATTAATTTTCTGCATTGGAAAAAAAAAGCAGCATTTTAAGAAATATTGACAACTGGTTCTGGAATTATTCATGCAGAGATTTCTTTGAAATTTAAGCGGAGTTTCCTAAAACATATACAGGTGTGAGGAAGCCAATCACTTCAGGATTAGCTGTTCCTCAGAAACCTTAGCAATGATATGAAATTTGAAGCTCTTCTTGAACTTTTCTACTAATTCAGTAATTACTGCTGTGCCTGAAGCTGGCCCCTTTCCTGCAATTACTCAGCATGTACTTTCAGCCAGAGAGGTTAACGCCTGAGTTTAGATTCCAAATAACAGCTAAGATGGACTTTTTGTTTAAAGCTTAATAAATCAGGGACTTTCCCAGAATACTATTTCACTAGCCCCCATAGGCAAACAGAGTACTTGTTCAGGATGTCTGAAGATCTGCAGCAGAGCATGCTCAAACCTTGAGCAACTCACCAGCTTTATGGGATATTAGGCCATGCCAGCTGGGATCAAGCAGCATGCGCATGAGCGCAAACCTCTTACCATCTTCCTTAAGGAATGAAGAATTTTCACTGGCACAATTTAACATGCACAGAGAACACACCTTCAAGTTTCAGCACTGAGAATGTGCTGAAATTGCTATATATATGTCTATGTGTATAGAAAAATTTTGCACACTTGCAGAACTGGAAACCACATTTCCTTGAAGTCAGGCTTCAAAATACATGAAGCTCTGCAATCCTCCTTAAAAAACGAGAAGCACATTGGTTTAACCACCTATTTTAAAAGCAGTGTCCTGATAGAGATGGACAGGGGCAGGGCCAAAGGGCAGGTGAAGTGAGCAAGGTTATGTTAGACATGTGATATTAAAACAATTGAACAAATGATTACCTCTTAGGATAAAAGAGTGTAATAATATACAGAGGATTGCTCTCTTCCAACTGTCATTCTAAATGAAACCCTATGACCCCAGTTCTTCACCTAAAGCATCTGTGTGATGAATTCTAGACAGTTAATCTTGAAACCTTTAAGGAAGTAAAGCTAGCAGGCACTTTCCTTGAAGAAGGACTGAATTAACAACTAAAAACAGTCAAATTGCCTCTCCATTCTCTGCAGAATTACATTGTACCGAGAGCCTCCTTGTGAAGGCATGTCATTGTGCAGTACAAGGCAGCAGTAAAAGTTTAATTTTGCTTGTGAGGCCACCACCTTGTGCTCAGGAAATCTTTGAGTTCTAAACTGCTAAAGCCAAAAGAATTTCTGGAGCAGCGTAGCCATTTACTTGCATTGTTTTAACTTATCTCCTCATGTGCGTTCTGTTGGCCACTGTTGAATACGGGACCCGCATCTTGATAGACTTTTGCTCTGGACCAGTATAGCTGTTTTTTATGCTCTTATTTGTCCTCTGTTGGTTTGTTTTTTAATTTTTTTTTTCTTTAAAAAGACGTTGGCTTTCATGGAAACAATTATGCCACCAACAAGTATAAGTTTACTAAAGTCCTCAGGAAATATGTATGGCCAGTTCACAAAGGACATGTCTTTAAGCAAATATACTATTAAGGCAACTAAAATAAGCTCATAGGATCTCTGAAATGCAATACAATAAGTAGCCACTGCATGTTAATAGCTGCCCCTTACTTCCAGCTTCACTTTTAGGATGTTTCCCTCTTGAAAATTTGGCCCTGGTTGTGAGTACTGAGCTTTCGAAAATAGGATGTGTGATGCCCTGACATGTATAACTTGCAATTGGAAGTGTTTTTGTACATAATACGCTCTTGGTCATGACTCCATGAGTCCCTGTACAGACTATTTCAGAGCCCTTCGTATTAATATAACCCCCTTATAATCCAGTGCAAGGAGAATTACTATACAACATGGAGCCAAAAGGAGGAAATAAATTAAGATATTAGTATAATTAATCATTTGACCACAGAACAAACCACAAGACAACGTAACATTATTCTAACTGTTCACACATTTAGATGAGCAAAAAAAAAAAAAGTCTTATAGTATAAAAATATTTCCACTTTTAACCCAGTGCTCAAGGTAATGCATTTCAGATAAACTGGCAACTTCAAGCCAGCCTGTGAATGCTCTTTGCTTGCATGAAAGAACACAGGGGAGTTCCTCATTTTATACTCCACAGACTGTAGCTACAAGAGCATCTCTGCATGCTTAATTGTGGATGTGCACAGTCCACAAAAACCACACAGGAAAGGGATGAAGCGACAGGGTCATAGCTCTGCAGGGGAAGCAAGAAAGAGCAGGAGAAGGAAGGACAGGACCACATCAGGCTTTGGTCAGGGTACACAGAAGCTGCTCTGCCCCTGCTTAGGGCTGCGTCTTAACGGCAGAAGGTGAAGGGTGGCTTCAAAGGCTTATGGCACTGCTAAGCTGATATCCTGATCTCCCCGTGTGGGGCCCAGCGCTCAGCCACCCTCTCTCTTCTGTAGCCCTTTACAGCTCTGCAAAACCGATGCATTGCCAAATCCACATGCAAAAGGAAGCCGGTAGATAGCTTGCTGGCTGCTGGAGCCCTTAAGGAGGTCAGGATTTTTTGCAGCTTGTTGAAAAGGTACAGAGAGCATTAGTGTGGGAGACCAAGGTAGGCAAACTGTTCCAGACAGCTGATGCGGTGACAGTAGCAGATCCAATTTAAATTTGCTTTAGTATTAATTGTCAGAAAAGGATGAGATCAGTTTATGAACTAGGAGCACTGTGCAGTCAAAAGTTACAAGCCCGAGTTGTTGCCACAAAGTAGCTGAAAGGCTTTTCTTTTGAAAAGATTAAACTTCAAAGAATCGCAGAATAAGATACACAAGAAGTGGCATGTGCTTTTGCTTGATAATGTTTGATTTCCAGCCACCCCCTCCGCAGCTCTATCACACTGTAAATTCTTAACACCAAAGTTGCAACTAAGTAGCTGTTTTATAAGATAAATGACTTGGCATATGAAAGACTTTGACCAAAAAAATAGGGCTGCATAAAATGGATTGGAAGAAATGTGAATAGCAGAATACATTTACCAGTGTAGGAGACCAAGGTTTTGCATACTTCTTGACCAAAGGAAGTGAATGCAAAGTAAGAGATCAACGTGTGTCCGACAGGTTAACCCAATGGGATGACATTTGCCTTGAAGAAAGTACATGATACAGCATTTGAGTCAGCCTATGGTGCTATGTAGGACCATTCCCCCTGCGGTAGTGAAGGTTTTAATTCTCAATGAAACCCAAAGGAAAGGAGATAGCAAACACATTTTGTAACTGGGGCCTAAGTGCTTAGGGTTAAGCAAAACCCTGTGCGTGTTTGTCCCTAATGAAAAATAAAGGGAAACTGAGGCTGAGCCATTGGTGACCGAACTGCAAGAGGCAGTGGGAATATTCCCTCAATACAGACAAGGTCTTGCTAGGAGTTGCTTTTGTTTAAACACATTTCTTTGACAGTAACAGCAATTCTCTGCCCAACTCTGTGGGATCTGGGGCCAAAGAAAACCAAAGCAAAGAAAACTACACAAGGACTTCAGTCTGTTTGGAAACTGGGGCAGGCCTTTCCCAAGACATGGCGAGTTGAAAGTGTATTTCTCCTTTGTTTTTCCATATTTAATGAACTAAGGGATTTCTGTGACTGAATTACATAAAAAGAGACAGAGCTTCATGGGAGGTGGAAATAGGACAGTGAGCTAGAAAAGAAATTGCATCTCCTTTTAATAAAACTGCCACTAGTAATTTCACCATGATCATGCCATACATTTAGGTAACAGAAGCTAGAGCATATTCACTATACCAGAGAGCTCTGAAAGTTTTTTTTTGTTCCCTCTGAATGCTCCTAGGTTTCCATTTAGGGAGGATTTTTTTAAATTATTATTATTTCTCTGTGTGGATGAAGCAGCAGTAATATTTTCATATACACCAAATAAATATTTAACTAGTTCAGAGTAAAGCAGCACTGATAGGGATAGGGTTTGGATTAAAAAGCAACGTCCTTGTCACTAACAGCAGCTACAGCATCACATAGGAGCCAACAGCGTTGTAGTCTTTCACGGGCTACGACTGAGCTAGCTGAACAATCCTTTCTCCCTTTGCATCTCAGTTGCTTGGGAAAAATGAAATTCCCACAACAGCTAGGAGTAACCACACACCAGGTATTTTTGCAGCCAGCTCATAGCATGGAACGTCTCTCCTGAAGAGGCAAAGTCAGTCTTGAGTCTATTGCAAAATTCCCTCTGAACACTTGACTTTTCCCTGAGCAGCAAGTATAGTAATTTTAAAATTAATAGCAACAATTTGCTCAATAACTTTGGGATGGGGAGGGAGAGAGCTACCTATACAGCAAGAACAAGCTTCTCATTTTATTTCTTGCGAAGAATTCATCTGCCACAATCCATGAGTGTATGGCATAAAGCCCTGAGTAAGCAAATGACTTCAAATTATCCAGTGGCAATTATGAACGAGAGAATGCACGCTGGAGGTAGGATGAAAGAAAATTAAGAGCGATTAATGTGAAATACAAGGTTATAATTAGACATAGGTATCTGTTTTCTACCTTCTTTTGCCCATGGGGAAATTTGAAAAATAAATACTCATTTAATAAAATTCTCAACGCCAACAGAAAACGAGGGCAACTTTTTAAAAGCTGTGACGGTATTTACCAGATGGGTCATGTTGCAATGGGTTTACATTTCAACATGGACTGGGTTGTAAGAAAGCACAGCCTGCTATAGCATGTTGCAGCAACATCACGAAAAAGAAATCTAAAAAAAAAATGCATACCAAGGGGAAACAAAATAAACACTGCAGTGCTCCTCTACTAGGATGATCTGTAGACATGCATGGAAAAATAGAGGTTCCT